>JALPQI010009882.1:0-37786 GCA_025490895.1 Thaumatotibia leucotreta | reverse complement strand
ACATCAATGCAGTGCGGTTTTTCGAGTATGCAACGTTGGAAAAGATAGGCGTTAGTATGGTTTAATTTAATTAAACGTCTTAATTGTATTAAAGTCACTACATATATTTTGCAATACACAAATTCGAAGCAAAGAGCATATGAGTCAGTGAACATGGAAAGGTACTTTGTCACGGTGTTTAAAATGGACTTTATTAAAGAGTGAGGTATAATTTAAGAGTCGGGACAGATACTTTACCATGTGCACTGACACATATTGTACTTTTTTAAACTAAGTTTCTTTAGGCAATTTTTGCGGCGAAATATTTGTACTTTATCATTTCTTTGATACTTTTGAATTAAACTGAAAATGCCGGCGCCAGTCATAATATCTTCTGTGTTTCACAGTTGTCTTAGGCACTGCTCCCATCGCGAGCTATTAAGCTATGAAGTATCGGCTGTAAAATAAACACGAACAAAAGATACGTACTCCCATGTAAATAAAATAGACACGGCGATACTCGTCCGGCTATCAGCTATCAAGCCGATAGTCCATAGCTTAGTAGCTCGCAGTGAGCCCAGTGCCTTTCGTGAATTTGACATGAATTTGTTTCCACGTAAAACGATAGTTACAATACTTGGACCCAAGCGCTTTTGGATTTTTTTAGGTATCAAGAGAGATTACGCTGACACGTTTTAGTGAAAAAATCATATTAGTTCATTTAATAATGTTTTTTTTATTTAATTTAACTGTCTCGTTGGCAGTGACACTGCCTACGAACCTGGCGGGCCTGGGTTCGAATACCAGTGAAGGCATTTCTTTGTGTTTTTTCTATATAATTAAGTACCTATCTATATCGTCGCTTAGTAACCACAACACAAACCTTAATTGAATTAGACTAGGTCGATTGGTGTAAGATCGTCCCATGATATGTATTAACCGACTTCAAAAAAGGAGAAGGTTCTCAATTCGACAGATTTTTTTATCGACCGGGTATAACCCCGAGTTGGTCCCATTGGCACCAAGTTGGGGTCTGATGCTGGGATCTTAGGCCGCGATCGTTCCGGGAATGCTTGCGAATTTTTTAAATAATAGGTCGACATTATGAATTGTTATAATCTTCCTGTTAAAACGCCTTAATAGTGACTAATTAAAATATTATGATCATTATGATTATAATCTAAACATTATCGTGCACAAATACCATATAATTGAGGATTACGGACACTGTAAACTACATATAAATCGATTATCATTACATTTCGTTCAGAAATAGTGCTGATAAAAAAATATTTTCGCATATGGGCACGATTTTTATGCTGATAGCATAGGTTGTGTTATAATCTTATTATCTATATTCCACGTCATCGCATTTTAACCGACTTCAAAACAAAAGGTTCTCAATTTAAGTTTTTTTTTATGTATATTACTCGATATCTTAGAGTATAGTTTTAACATTTTTTTTCGTCGAAAATGTATGACATAACCTTGAGTTGTCTCTTTGGCACTAAGTTTTGCTGGTGGTAGAACCTCGTGCAGGGTCCGCCCGGATAGCTACCACCGTCTTACCCGTTAACCTGCCGCTAAATAGCAGTGTTTGCACTGCTGTGTTTCGGTTTGGGGGTAAGATAGCCGGTGTAATTACTGGCATAGATAGAGGTAATCCATCTACGTCTTCAGGGCTGATAGCTTAGTTGTCTACCTTCGTCACATAAAATAAAAAAAAATAAAAAGTTGGGGTCTGATGACGGGATCTTGGAGAAAACGGTTTTATTTTAAATTCGGTATAACAAGATTTTATGTATTTATTTTTAACCATGGGACTATCTTACACAAATTGACCTGGTCCCACGGTAAGCTCAATATAGCCCATAATCGCCACGCTGGGCTAGCGGATTGGCGATCGCAGTAATGTGTCCACTATGATGACGCTGCTGCCCATCATCAATCTTTTATCAAATAGTGGTCAGTGACACTTCAATCCAGTGCCGGATTTAGAAATTTGCCGCCTGTAGGCCATTTATATTTTGCCGCCCCTATCCAATTTCAATAATTTGTTAGGAAAATTACGAAGAAAGTCGTAACGTAAAAAAGCTTCGTATATTAGTCGTTTAGGAACTCTTGGACACTTTGGCAGGAATTTCATTTCACAGCCGTGTGTGCGTACCGGAAAGCAAATGCGTGGCAGGAAAGCAAATCCAGCATCCCTACCGCGAACTACGAAATCCGCAAATATCCAAATTCGGACAATGAAGGCGTCATTAGAGTGACGGAGACAAATCCCCGAAATTTACGAACTTCGGTGTTCGCAGTAGCAGGCCTTCTCTTACTTTGTCCAGTACGTGGACTTTTAGCTGGCGTGACAGTGGAGGGATGGACGCCTAGCCAACATACAATGACCTATACAGTGGTAGATTAGAGTTTATGCGAAGACTAATAATTGGAAATTAATAATAATATACGACTCTACCCTTACCACACAGACTCTAGATAGCGGTCCTTAAATTGACAAAATAAAGAAGTTCTAACATTCAAGAATTAAAAATCAGTCTGAGCATAATTAAAACCATTTAATAAATTTCAACTCGGTTTTTAAAGTTAATTAAAATTATTTTTTTACTACTTTACTACGCTCACTCGCAAACAACAAATCAATCAATGTTACAATAAAACCAGAAAACATTATTATTTGGCTTTAAAGTTATCTGATAATTAACAATTATAGAAAACAATTTTTACTCCCATCTTGTAGCCAGGTTTGGTAGCTCATAGCTGGCTTCCATGTGAGAAATATATTCCTGATTCGAAGTAGACTACCTACTCAAAGAAGAAAGCGCTGAAACCGCTGAAACAAACGTTCCCATCTCAATCAATCCCATTACATTAATACCTATTAATGCGACGTTTTTTCTGATTGTTTTTTTAATTGTTATTAATCAGGTAACTTTCTTTAATTATGATTGTTGTTTAGTTGTACAAAATACTGAAATGTCGTCTGTTAGCGCACTATAAATAATTAAAAAAAAAAAAACACAATTCCATTTGATTAGAAGGTTTCATTATTCCCAGATTTATTTTTATTTATTTATTTAAGCTTTATTGCACAAAATACAAAAAAAATGTACAAATGGCGGACTTAATGCATTGCTTATTGACTTAATGCATTATTTTTAATGATTTAACAATCGTTACAATTCCTGTTTTTCAGATTTTGGTACCGTCTGATAGCCATATTTAGTAGATAGCTACGAAATAAGAAACGTGTTTTCCTATCTTGTAGTCAGCTACCAAATAATGGAACGATTCTCTTATCCTCCAGTGTACGAAGCTGATTTTATAATTTCATAAATTCTTTCTACTTATTGAAGATTGAGAGGCTGTAATTTCAATAACTTTCATTAAAGTTTTTATTATTTTTGGCTGCAAGACAATTGCTGTTCATGGGTGTACCTACGCGGATTCCCATTCCAAAAAAGATCGCTATACATTGCAGTTTGAAAAATACCTGACACAAAGACCAGCTACTTCCTACGACTTCAGAATTCCCGTTTCATTGCCAGCTTCGAATCAGGAATATTTGTCTTATTTAAAAGCCAGCTACCAAACCAAGCTACAAGATGGGGCTAAATAATTACCATTTTGTAGTCAGCTTCAAATCAGGAATATTTTATTCATTTGGAAGCCAGCCATGAGCTACCAAACATGGAACTAAAGGTTGTTTTCTATAATTGTTAATTATCAGATAATTTTAAAGCCAAATAATATTGACTTGTGGTTTTATTGTAATATTGATGGATTTCATATTTTAATGACAAACGGGTCTTAATCGCGTAAACTTACGTTTATTTTTATCCTGACGTTTCGGGCATGACGTTACACCCGTGGTCGCAGGCAGACTGGCGAGAAAATGTATCAACACCTTCGAGCTGCGCGGGTTTTTCGAACTACCCGCACTTGGTCTTGATTATTAGCTGTGGTAGTTCCTATATTGGGGAAACCAAACGCACCATAGCGGAAAGGGTCAAGGGACATGATATATCACGGCTGTTAAAACGCGTCAAACTAATAAGTCTGCTGTGGCTGTGGCCAAACATTTGTTGGAATCCGGACCAAACCACTGGATTAAGCTCCATAACCCGAAAGTCCTCTCAACCGAACGTATACATCATAGCCGAACAGTACGTGAAGCTATCGAAATTAAGAAACATCGGAATATTAATCAAAATGAGGGGCAAGGAATCTCGTTATGGAATCCCGTGATTTACAAATGTAAGCGTGGTGAAACATCCATTTCAAAGCCATAAATACACTCCTTGGTGTTGGGTGTAGGCTTAATGACAACCCTAGCCTAGAAGTGAATAATCAAAACCAAGTGCGGGTAGTTCGAAAAGCCCGCGCAGCTCGAAGGTGTTGATACATTTTCTCGCCAGTCTGCCTACGACCACGGGTGTGACGTCATCCATCCCCGAAATGTCAGGATAAAATTAAACGTAAGTTTACACGATTAACACCCGTTTGTCATTAAAATGAGTGATAATCATGAAAATTTAAATCAATATATTGATTGAGCGTAGTAAAAATAATTTTAATTAACTATAAAAACCCAGTTGAAATTTATTAAATGGTTTAATGCTCAGACAGATTTTTAATTTTTGTTAGAACTTCTCCATTTTGTAAATTCAAGTACCGCTTTCTAGAGTTTGTGTGGTAAGGGTAGAGTCGCATATTGTTATTAATTTTCATACAAAGCACAACCCTAGTCTCTTCGTATAAACTCTAATCTACCACTGTATCAGTCACAGTACGAGTATGTTGGTTAAAATTGACTTTCCCATGCTATTGAACTCTACTAATCACTCACTTTGTACGAGGGGATACATTATTTTATACTGTATAATTCTGCCGCCAAGGCCGAAGTTTAAAAAAGTTCGCTTCTACTCTGCCGCTTGTAAAATCTGCCAAATTATTTTATTGACACCAAAATAGTACATTGTGCATCAAGGGAGGTAAGTGCGGAATTACTAACGAGAGTGTTAGACGCCCGACGCCGTAGGCGGAGGGCTTTTAATGTCTCGAGTTAGTATTCCGCTTACCGACCGTGATGCATACAATGTTTTTCATCACACTTGCTAACAAAAAAATAAGTATTAACACAAAATATTATTCTATGACGTACTGACATTTCTATTACTCCCTAGGGATTTTCACTTTTCTATTACTCCCGCTACGCATGGAAGCAATGGCGCACTTAGACAGCAAGTGTGATGAAAACACATTTTTTTTTTGCTGCCAAATCTGCCGCCCCTAAAATCTGCCGCTCTAGGCCATGGCCTACTTGGCCTACTGGTAAATCCGGCACTGCTTCAATCCCTTAGTCGACTCTTACGACACCCGCAGGAGGAGTTGGGGTGGTGACAAATGTATTCTTACTGCCGTCACCACACGGCTGTAAACCACACACCTCTAGATTATAACAGGGTCAATTATAACGGAGGCCGTTAGCCGTTTAACAATACATTTTTTACTTATGTCATTCAGTCACCTATCGTAATAAAACTGCTTATATCCGCTTATAACCGCTTTGTTATTTAAATTGTCAGTTTACTCAAACATTAGCATAGCATAGATAATTTAAAAATAGCACAACTTATCAAAACGTATATCACAATTTGCATCCTTTTATCAAGACGTTAAAGTGTAGATTCGTCTAATCATTTTATCACTTACGTTTCTTTTAAATAGATAACTATATCGTCAACTATTTAGACAAGCTCGGATCTACAGCGATCAATTCATAGTAATAACACCTTTCTGTCCCTCTGAATAGAGATGTTTTTTCCGTCAAAAGTGTTGGAGATACGAGGTTGCGTAATTATTGCGGCGACGTTAGAGTTACGTCTCTACAAACAATGAATGAACGATAAGATTTTGCGTACTAATTTAACTTACTCTCAAGGGCGTCAGATGACAGGACGAAATTGTACATACATGGGTGAATCAACTTTTTTCTGACTATTCTTTTCTCAGACTGTTCTTTTCTCTGACTGTTCTTTTTTCTGACTGTTCCTTTTCTGACTGTCCTTTTTTCTGACTGTCCTTTTTTCTGTGTGTCCTTTTTTCTGACTGTTCTTTTTCTGACTGTTCTTTTTTCTGACTGTTTTTTTTTTTGCTTCTTTTTTCTGACTGTCCTTTTTTCTGACTGTTCTTTTTTCTGTGTGTCCTTTTTTCTGACTGTACTTTTTCTGACTGTTCTTTTTTCTGACTGTTTTTTTTTCTGCTTGTTCTTTTTTCTGACTGTTCTTTTTTCTGAATGTTATTGCTATGGTTACGGTCACCTGAGTCACGCTGGTTTAATGCAAAATGCAGAAAAAAGTTGATTCACGTACATATCATCAGCCTATAATAGTCCACTGCCTGGACAAAGGCCTGTCTTATTACCTATACCATTATTCAGTTGAATTGAAAGTAAAAAAGGTAAACAAATATGACTTTAATACTAATAATTATCAATAATTTTGACAAAAATTATATGTAAACTTCAGGTTTAAGATTTTAAGTTGGTGACAAAACCAATATTGTGTTCTGAAAGTGCGTGATTATGAAACAATGCAATTTTGCAGGTTTGTTTACCTCTTTTTAACTTTCAATTTTAGAATGGTATAGTGGAAAATATTCGGTAAATTTTGCACCACTGTTGAGAGCGTTTGGACTATACTTAGCTGGTTTTACGGTATAGATTTGTTCCTACCATTACTGTCAAAGTTAGTTTGACAGAATAAACAATTCCATGCTCTCGTCTATTCTATACCATAAAACGGGGTAAACAGGAATGACGGGGTAAATAGGAATGACTGGGTAAATAGAAATGTAGGGGCATTCCACGAAAATGTCGCTTACGTAACGCGATTCTTTTAGTAAATATTTAAATGTTCTTTTAGTACTTCTAAAAATGATAGGAACCCGAGTTCTAGTGTGCTAATATTTCGGGACTTACACGTTCACACAGTTTTTTCTAACTTTCAGTATTTATTTAACGTAGCTGCCATAGATAGTATAAGCGTCACGTAAGCGACATTCTCGTGGAATGCCCCTGTGGAGTAAACTGGTCGGTTAGCCCAGGACAAACAGTCTAGCTTAAAACGGCAGATTTTTTCATGTGTGTAATTCTAAACTGGACTGTTTGTCCTAGGCTAACAGACCAATGTACTCTACATTCCTATTTACCCCGTCATTCCTATTTACCCCGTTTTACGGTATCTCATAGGCCGTTTACCTACATATCATAAAAACATTGACTTATGGATTTAATTATACTATTCCAAGACTTACTCAGAGAAACAAATATCGCCGCAATACTTAATAAACCTCGTATCTGCCACACTAACTTGAACGAAAAAACAGCCGTATTCAATGTGAAATAAAGGTCACATTTCGATAAATTGATCGCTATAAATACGACGTTGTGTAAGTGTAGTGCTGATATGATATGTTGGGTTTTCCGTCCGGATATGATAAATATCTTAGACAGTTTCATATTATTCATTTTATTGTGTCTTCACCTGCATTAAACGTCATTTAGCTGCATTAAAGCAGATTCGTAATGAATGACGGTGTTAATATGTACTTTATATAAGGCGTTTTCAAATTAGATACCGATACCTTGTTATTGTAGATAAGGGCTAGAAAATTTGCCGCATCGACCGGTTGCGATCTATTGTGGCAGCCCTGTTTTATAGTTCATTACTAATACCCGTTGAGTCTAGGAAGTCCCAGATTCTTTGGGCTGTAATATTCTGTACCTCGTGAGGTTGAAGTACTTGCCTACCTAGGTGAATACTTCTTTTGCTCATTAGTGGTCCGGAGGAGCAGAGGACGTGCCCTTAGGGTATCCAATTATCCATACATCCAGCCTTTAAGTAGAAAAAGGCGATAATTTATTTTTTCTTTGGGATACCATCTCCTTCCGTCTTCATTGTTTAAATTTTGGCACCTTTCTAGACTATAAAACCCATTTCATCCCTCCCTTAGTCCAGCTATGCATTAAAAAAAACGAAAATCAAAATGGCAGCCACGTATCTCGCCAGCTTAGCAGACACCGGGCGATTTTCTCTGCTATCTGTCAACAATTGAGTACAACACAATTTGTGTTCCACAAATATGTATATTGACCTATTAAAAACACGCGGACTTAACCTTTGCCTGTACCGTATATACCTACTGAATGTATTACTCAATATCGCTTAATCATGGTCAACGACAACAAACTATCGTCTAGTCACTCTCCGACTCCGCGGCTATATACACGCTAAACTATAAACTGATTTATATCAAAACTACGGAGGTTATATGAAAATAGAAGCAAATAATCCTTTTCTGTTTGTTAATACTTTGTAAGTAAGATAGTATTGTTTGCGAGGCCCCTTTATTAAAGAGAACGCGCGAGTGGCGGCCATTTTAACTTTCCCGCGCTTAGCTACAGACGTGAAAAAAAAGTGTTTTATTTGAGCGTTTTTAACGGATATAGTTTTATTTTTAATCTCCAACATGGGTGTTTTTTCATATGTTTATCGCTTATTTGTTATGAATAAGATTGTCAAGTGAATCACGCATTTTTACAACACTAACAAGGACTGTTCTTCCTGTTGTTTATGAGAGACTTTAAATTTGGAACTTTTTTTATTCAGATTCGTACCTACTGTGAACATTTGAATTTTTTAAATAGTGTTTATTGCATATTAACATTGAGTTGACAGCCTGAAAGAGGCAAAGTGCATAGACCTTTACTCAAAAGAGTTTTAACCAAAGTACCCAAAAAGCCTACATATGACATACTTTCTGAAAAAACGTACTGCGAAGAGTCGAAAGGTGCATACATCAGAGTGTATATGCTTTTGCCGGTTTTGTTGTTCGCTGCGTCGACCCAGGACAAGTTGCGACTCTTTAACCAAAGTCCCTGTGGCCGTTTTAAAAAGATACAACTATTGTCTCTGGACTTTCAAATATAGAGACTTCGATCCCGTTTAAATGCTAGACAATGAAAAGTCATGTGCATGTTTGTTTTGGAATTAAAAGATAACGGCATGTTAATATTTGATTACGTCACAGAAATGTCTATAATTCCATAAATTAGAAGATGGCACTAGGAATCGGACTTTGTTTTCATAAGGGAAAGATTACCATAATCTTTTTATAGATAACGATATAGATTGGAGGCGAAATATTAGTTGTGTGAATGTCATAGTTGAGTAAACACTAGTAGGGATGAGCGAGTGTTTATTTTAGTTTTAAAGGATTAAAGTGATCTGTTGCGATGAATCTTTCAATGTCACCTTTTGGCTACGGGGCGTTTCTGCCCCCGTACCTGGCTAGCCATCTGCTGTACCCGGACCCGGCAGAATACTTGAGTTCCTACACATTATATGATGGTAAGTCATAACAAATGACGTTACATGTATCGTGTTATGTTTCTGAGGGCCTAGGTCTCCATTATCGAGAGCCCGCCGCGAGGCTCTACGCGGCACGGACCTAAGTTCACGCATATTGCGCGGTGTGACTAAAAATACATGAATATAGACTTTTAATTATATTTTACTGTTACTATGTCTCACGATTAAATTCAGCGTGTCTCGTTTAATATAAACTGTTATAAATAGGACATATGAGTCCCAGAGTAAATCGAGTGAAAGTTTTTTGTTGTGAACTTTTAACATCGCTTTTTGATTAATATGATAACATAAAAGATGCAATTGTCTTGCTTGTCGTAGGTGGGTCAAAATTATTTTCGTTGTCTTGTTTCATACCACTCTGTCACGCTTCTAGTTGCTGTCTCGACTCAGTATATATAAAAAAATCCGGTGTCTTTGTATTTCTTTTTCACGCTAGATTTTAATCCATACATCAAACATTGGAAACAAAACATCATCTCATACAAAAATCACAACTGTGTCACGTTTTTTACGGACACAAAATAAGACAACGAAAAGAATTCTGACCCAGGTACTAATCGGGCAATACAAGGTCTACTGCAATATACGAAATTCTTAAAATTCCGGGATTTGTCTCTGTCACTCTAACGGAGGAGTCAATAGAGTGACAGAGACATATCCTCGAAATTTGCCGATTGCGGTGAAGCCGCTGGTCTCTTCTTGCGTAAACATTGGCCATAGAAAATAGGCATTAAAAGCCAAGCCAAGAAACACCATAAAGGCTAGAACCCGTAAACAGATCTACGTTTAAGGCTGAACGACACCTGATTCGTGTGCACCACGCCTGAAACGTCCTACGAACAAATAAAACATGGAAGCCTCACTCCATACTAAATTGCCTTTCAAAGACGGTCAAGCATTATAGTTGACAAATGTCACCCCCTCTTGCACGGCAATTAATTTCAATGTCAACCTACAGAAACTTAAACCGCCATTTAAAAATAGTTGTAATTGGTCCATCAAAGTTTTGATTGGCTATATTCTATAAACATTTGTCAAAGATGTTGCGCCGAAATATGCGCGGTGTTAAGAAAAACTTTACATCTTACTCATCTATTGGCATTGATTTTGGGGGCATTTTTGAGCTGGCGTTACGCGTCCATGTATATATGGGTCAAAATTATTTTCGTTGTCTTATTTTGTGTATCTAAAAAACATGAAACAGTTGTGATTTTTGTATGAGATGATGTTTGGTTTCCAATTTTTGATGTATGGATTAAAATCTATGCCACGCTGGGTAAGCGGATTGGCGATCGCAGTAATGGGTCCACTGTGATGACGCTGCCATCATCAATCAAATAAAAGAATGGTCAGTGACACTTGACCCTTAGTCGACTCTTACGACACCCGCAGGAGGAGTTGGGGTGGTGACAAATGTATTCTTACTGCCGTTACCACAGGTTAGCTATAGGCGATCGCAGTAATGTGTCCACTATAATGACGCTCCTGCCCATCATCAATCAAATCAAAGAACAGTGACACTAGACCCTTAGTCGACTCTTACGACACCCGCAGGAGGAGTTGGGGTGGTGACAAATGTATTCTTACTGCCGTCACCACAGGTTAACTATTGGCGATCGCAGTAATGTGTCCACTATGATGACGCTGCTGCCCATCATCAATCAAATCAAAGATTGGTCAGTGACACTTGACACTTAGTCGACTCTTACAACACCCGCAGGAGGAGTTGGGATGGTCGTCTTACATACGGGACTGGGTAAATTTTTCTAAGACCGTCCCATGAATTCTTTTTCATCCTTTTTGTACACTCGTTTGCCACCTCAATTATATAACTACTACCACGTACGTACAGTACATTCAGCGAAAATTCTGCTTACCGATACCTTATCTACTGTTGTTCAATATTAACAAAAGTAATGGTGACGTACATAGTGTTCCAATTTTCTACAAGTCATTCGACATCAGCATTTTTTTTATCAGAGTAACGATTACGCGACGAAAATTTACAATTCGTGAACATGAAATCGACTTTGCCACTTTATAGTTTGAGTCGACATTACATATGCGAAAAAATACAGACATGCAAAGAACGTGTGACGATCAATTTTTTTTATCTGTACGCTTGCGTAAATAATAAAATTAAGATAGTCAGTCGCGCTATGCTGCCAAAGTGGGTTTTTGAACATTTACTAAGGAAACAGGTGACGTGTAAGTTTTTACTTATCATTCATTTATTTATGTCATTAGGAACCATGTCAAAGTAACGCTATATATCAGCCGTAAAGAAAAAGAAGACATCTCTTACTTGTGTCGTTTTGACATAGTTCTAAATGCTGAGTGTACTAGTTAGTTTCATTATGGTGCCGGCAGTAAGAATACATTAGTCACCAACACCAACTATTCCCGTGTTTTAAGAGTCGACTAAGGGATAGAAATATCTGACTGACCAGTTTATATAACATTGGTGATGGGCAGCGTCATCATAGTGGACACACTACTGCGATCGCCAATCCGCTTGCCCAGCGTAGCGATTACGGGTACCTGCATACACCTGCGAAGAAATTCAAGGGTGTATGGGACGCCCCCAACAAGTACTGGGCCAGCGATGGGACCACGCAAAATAGGCACGTTTGATGTCGAGTTACAGAAAAATAGCCAGAATACAACAACAACATGGGTATTTACCTCCTAATGCGTCCATACGCGTAGTCAATAGGTCCTACGTCCAGCAGTGGACTAAGATAAGCTGATGATGTAATGTGTTTTACTAATTATAACCAATTTTCAGCAAGATTATTAGGTTATTACAGTTATAAAGTCGTCTGTACTACGAGTATTGTTTTAGTACTCTTATCTGAGTTTTTACCTTTAAGGTTTTTTTCATTCCTTTCTCTTAGCCCGGTCACCCTATACCAGCAGAAGGTCATTCTCAAAATTCTTGTCTACGGTCCGTCAAACTCTTGATATTAGAAACATTTAGTATGGTTTCGCAGATTAGACGCGACCATAACATTGGAGAATGACCCTAGATGAACTCATGTATTCGTCGTCTTTTTCTTTGGCATGATTATACTTACTTCCGTGAGAAAGAGATGGCTTGACATAAACTTCATAAAATATTGTTTTTAATACTTAACTCAATTAATTTACGGCCTGTAACCAGAGTTGGGCATGTAATATGTATTACAAAGTACACATACAAATGTAATATACAGAAGTAATCATATTACTTTTTGCCCAACTCTGCCTGTAACTATGTGGTAAAAGAGCTATATGTGTCAGTACATGTGTAAAGGTAAGTACCTTGTCACGACTCTTGAAATAGACCTTATGTGTTCTTTCTAAAGTCCATTTTAAACACCGTGACACACCTTTCCGTGTAAGCACACAATATAATATATGATTATTATGATATTTTCTGTATAGTCTGGCAACCGCGACCATATAACTATAACATGGACGTCCAACGCCAGTTCAAAAATGCCCCCAAAAATAACTGTTCAATTGTGCTAATCTTAGCCATCTGGGCACGACGTAGCGCTTTTCTTAACACCGCGCATATTTCGGCGCAACATCTTTGACAAATGTTATAGAATATAGTCAATCAAAACTTTTATGGACCAATCACAACTATTTTTAAATAGCGGTTGAAATTTTTATTGGTTGATATCGAAATTCATTACCGTGTCGCATTGAAGAGGGGGTGCCACTTGACAACTAAAATTCAGGACCGTTTTTAAAAGCCTATTTAGGTTGCGGCTCCACTGAGGCGGAGAGGAGTGGAGATGTGCAAAATTGACCAATTACATTTTCAAATTCAAAATTCGAAACACTGTCATGCGGTCTCATTGGCCAGCCTTAATATTTCCTGCCGTCGTGCGGCTTCCATGTTTTATTTGTTCGTAGTCTGGTGCAGGTGTTGTCACTAATTAAGCACGTGACTAAAAACTTTCCTTGCATACCTCTCACACGTGAATCGGCTGCGCAGACGCTAGTGGCTACTGGCGCAGCCAATCAACGTAGCAATAGTTACATGCTGATGAGTGATGACAGTTATGTTTTTACTGAAAGTTTTCCGGTTCGAATCTCGACGACGGCAAAATTTTTACAAAGATAATAAAGATTTTAAGAAAATATTTCCAGTATTTTCTAAGAAATATTCCACCGTATTTATTGACCGCGAGTTTTTTTTAAATACGGGCTAGTTTATCATGGTTGTATTTTAGTATTGGTAAAGATTACAATTGGTGGTCCTTATTTTTACAATTTTGTAGCATGTTCGAACCAATAAAGGAGCTCTTTGCCCTGCCGATTGCAACTTTCTATGTGACACCCTCTCATTTTGTTATTTGATAAATAAACCATAAATTAGGGGTCGCTTCCAAAGTAATAAAAAACGACTAATGATTTTGCCTTTCTTGAAATTCGTACTTCGGTAGCGACCCCTAATTTTTGTTTATAATAATTAAAAAAAAACAATTATGATTTACTTATGAAATAACAAAATGAGAGGGTGCCCCATAGAAAATTGCAATCGTTAGAGCAAAGAGCTCCTTTATTGGTTCGATCATCCTACAAAATTGCAAAAATAGGATCACCCTAATGACAGTTAGTTTTAGAGCAGAAATGTGGATTTAGAGGTTCGAAATTTGTTTACTAAATATGACAAGTAAGGATGAATAGACGGGCCAAAGTAGAATTCCAATTGGTCTGCGTTGATCATTGATTAACCAATCAGAGCATTCGCGTCACGCGACCACTCCCACTTATGAAGTAATAATGATATGATATTGATAAATGATTTATAATTAAATACTTAAGTAAATAAGTGTAACTCAGTCCAATTCTGCACATAGGCTTCTTCTAATTAAACAGGCGTTTTCGGCGAAAGTTAATCAAGACTGGCAAGAGTGAATCCAAAGGGGGGCAATGGGGCCACATGCCCCTCCCCCGCCTGACACTAAATCTAGGTGTGCTTAGGTGCTATTTTTTAACAATTCAAAAAATGTATTCCAGTATAAAACACTATACGGCTACGGCTAGGCAAACGCAGCTTAGGACGTCCAACCACAAGATGGACAGACGACCTTATGAAGTTCGCCGGGACACGCTGGATGCAGGTCGCATCTAACCCCGGTACATGTGGAGGTCCAGAGGGGAGGCCTATGTTCAGCAGTGGACGTCTTATGGCTGACGTGATGATGATGATAAAACACTATCATGTCATAAAGTCATAAGTCAATGCTCCTTCTAAACGAAATCCTGCATCCGCGTCTAAAATTGTTACTTTTTAGTACAGATGGTGCCTTTTTTAGGCTCTAGTGCGAGAAGTGTGTCATTTTACGTCAGGTCCGAAACTTCGGAGGGCCATCTGCACTAAAAAACGTCGTACGAGACACGTGCAAAAACGAAATTCGTAACTCGTGTCGATTTAAAACAATGATGACGCTGCTGCCTGTCATCGATCTTCTAGTCAGTAACACTTATCCCTTAATCAACTCTACGGCACGGGAAGAGAGGGGTGTTGACAAATCGTATTAATATCACACGGTTGTATGTTACCTATGAACAAATACAACATGAAAGCCGCCATTTAAAAATTATTGTGGTTGGTCCATCAAAGTTTTGATTGGTTATATTCTATAAACATTTGTCAAAGATGTTGCGCCGGCGACGAAATATTAAGAAAAGCGCTATGTCGTGCCCATTGTAGCACAATTGAATTTTGTTTTTGGCGGCATTTTTGAGCTGGCGTTAGACGTCCATGTTATATATGGTCGCAGATAGTCACACTAACACTTAGTCTAGATTTAATTTCCCCAAAAATGTAACATAGAACAGTTTAATATTGGGGTAGCGAAATGTATTCTTAGGTACTGCCGTCACCACGCGACTCTGATGATGATATCATAAATATGATAAAACTAATTGATAATTAAAACTTTAAGTAAATAGTACGAGTAAATGTTCTTTATTGCGCCACAAATATATAAAATTAAGTAATATATTGCAATACTAATAAAGGTAGCAACTGGTCGTATTGATAACGGTACTTATTTATGTATATGTAATCTATCGATTTTGTTTACATACCTTACATCTTTAGAAGATTTAAAATTAGAATGTATGTATTTTTTATATCAAAGATTACGTAATGTTTACTGTTTTTTTTTATTTAAATTGTTGTTTTTTTTTTAATAGACAGGTTTAAAAGTAACAAGCTTATAAACTTATAATAAATAGATTGGGGGGAAGTTTTCGTTATGATTCATATAATATGCCTTCTTAGATCTTTTTCGACGATTAGAAATGGGGGTTCTAAATTGTTGTTTACGCGTTCACCTGGGTATGTCCTTAAACTGCGATTTGTCACCACCCCAACTACATCCATGGTTTTCGTAAGAGTCGACTAAGTAATTGAGTGCCACTGATTAATTTATTAAAGATTAAATACGGACAGCAGCATCATCGAAAGGCTAGATTAACACGGAGTATTTTTTCCCGAATACCGTATTCGAGATTTTCTCGAACGACGTAGTGACAATAAATTTTGTGTAGCATCGTTCACACGGATGCCGCATACCGTATCCGAGACGTGTGAACGGTAGGTAGGTACTACACAAAGTCGGTTGTTACTACGACGTTCGAGAAAATCTCGTATATGGTATACGGGACAAAATACTCCGTGTTAATCTAGCCTAGTTAGTTAGTTATACTGGGCTTTTTCCGCAACTCGACAACCATTGTGCCTTTTTTTGCGTGATAGCGAGGTAGCCCTATTCTAACCGTTCAAGCTCCTCTACGAAACTCAGTGTATGTTTCAGGTTGCTAAATGCCTCCTTTAGTGTATGTGGAGTCCCCAAGTGCCTACTACCTACCGTGCCCTAGAGGTATACAGACCTCTACCTCTTTACAATCTAGAAGAATATGTTTTGCTGTTTCCTCCTCTTCCATGCAGGCCCTGCACATAGGACTATCTGTTTTGCCCATATTGTGCAGGTGTTTGTTTAATGTGTTGTGTCCCGTGATCAATCCTAGGTACTATTTTCCTCAGTTTGTGTCTGGGCGTTCGTAGTAGGGTTTTCGTGAGTTTACAGTTTAACTCGGGTAGTACTTCTTTGGTTTGTCTGCAGGAGACCAGGCCGTTCCAGCATTTATGTAATCTAGCCTAATGGAATGGACATATGTAAATACACGATTACATCCTAATGCGTCCATACGCGTAGTTAATAGGAGAGCACCTTTAGCACATGATGTGACGAGTACCATGTTACCACTTGATGTTACTGACGTGTCGTCTCCTTGTTGCAGGCATGTACACGATGCGCATGCTCGACGGCGCGGGCCACCACGCCCCACACAACCACTCCCACATGATGATAGCTGGTGAGATTAATATATGCTTTGTAAGAGTTGTTTGCTAAAAAAATGTACCTGGTTATCATATAGGATCTTGTAGAAGGTATTTTTATAGGTAAATTGTTTTTATGGTTATATTTTAATTTTAGTACCTATACTTTTTTTTAATGTAATAAATAAAGATAACGGTTCTTTTTTCGTTCTTCGATATATCGTCAGTTGACAAGCAAAACTCACTAAGTAAGAAATACCTACTTGAAATAAAGCTCTTATCTCAGTTCTGTTTTAATACTGACATAAGAGGTTGCTAAGAGTAGTGACAGTTTTTATAGTGAGTTTTGCTTGTCAGCCGACGAATTATAAAGTCTAAGTTAATGGAATAATTTAAAAATATGATAGGTATTGTAAATAAAAATAACATATAATATTGAGTAGTACATAAAGAATTTAAATATTGTAAGAATATTTGGCCTATTTCGTGGTTTTTATAAAATAATAGTTCCGGTCCCTGGTATCAACTTTTGGCAGTGAAAAAGGTGAAAAACATATTTTCTATGAGTGAAGAATGCGCGCCTACATTTCTTAGTTTTGACGCCTTTTGTGTAGTATCTTGGAAGAAGAGATTTTATTGAGAAAATTTAGCTCTTATAATAGATTCTTCACCACGTCTGTTATCACCAGAGATCGGAAAAATCAGCGTCATTGTTCGCAATGAGATGGACATGACTCCTAAGTTGATTGAATAATTAATCATTTAATCATTTTCAGAAAATTACATATTTGACACTATTAACCATGTAAACCTTTATAAATAGTCGCCTTAAAGCTTCAAAATCAAATTTCAAGATAATATTCCTTTTCATCACACTTGCTGTCTAAGCGCGCCATTGCTTGCGCGCGCAGCGGGAGTAATAGATAAGTGAAATTCCCTAGGGAGTAATGGAAATGTCAGTACGAAATTTAATAATATTATGTCTTAAAACTTATTTTTTGGTTGGCAAGTGTGATGAAAAACATTGTATGCATCACGGTCGGTAAGCGGAATACTAACTCGAGTCATAAAAGCCCTCCGCCTGACGGCGTCGGGCTTCTAACACTCTCGTTAGTAATTCCGTACTTACCTCCCTTGATGCACAATGTACTATTGATTATTCATTTAATCAATTTTGGAGTCATGTCCATATTATTACAAACAATGACGCACATTTGTCCGATCCCTGGTTATAACTTGGATATATTCGAATTATCTTATTTTTATATACTTAAAAATAAACATATCTATGTTACAGTCTAATCAAGTCTTCCAAGCCGTGATAACCAAAGTGACTAGACATGTGTTTATGAATTGTCTTTATAAAAACATTTGACTCGTAATATTTTAGAGCGTGACTCAGCGTCGGATAGCGCTGTCTCATCAATGGGCTCGGAACGCGTGCCGTCCCTCTCTGACGGCGAGTGGTGCGATGGCAGCGATTCTGCGCAGGAGTTCCACAGGTGTGTATTCTCATATCGCTGCGCGTTTTCCAAAAATCCCGAAAATTTTATTCTACCAGATGGTACTTAGACAAGTTGCCAATCGCTAACTTAATGCCTTGAATGCTTGTCAGCTTCCGTAGCCTAGTTGGTAGTGACCCTGCCTACGAAGCTGGAGGTTCCGGGTTCGAATCCCGGCGAGGGCATTATTTGTGTATTTATTTATCACAAATATTTGTTCCTTGGTCATGGCTGTCTATGTATTTAAGTATCTATATGTATCTATCTATTATAATATCGTCGCCTGGTACCCACATCACAAGCCTTAATTGAGCTTACCGTGGGACTAGGTTGATTTGTGTAAGATGTCCCAAGATATTTATATTTATTTATCGTCAATCGTAAACGAAAGGCAGCTGTCTTTGTCGCACTAATATGAAAGAGTGACAGAGAGGGATAACTACGATACGCTACTAAGCGCTAGCGATTGGCAACTTGGCTAAGCATCCTGGACGTGTTTACGCTCAATCAGAATCGACGAGATGATTCGATCTAAATGATAAAAAGAATGGTAAGTATATAATTTTCGTACAAAATTTGAGTTTCCGTTACGCGACGCTCGTATTGAGTTCATACAAAACGTGAAATAGAATTTTTGTAGACATTATTTTTTTATTATCTAGATCGAATCAGCTTGTTTCAGATAATTTCAGATCCGGAAAAATCAGGTTTTGGGTTCTTATTCTGTCATGTTCAAAAACACTTTTTAGAATTATTATAACTAACGTGATACTCAAACATATTAAAATAAGTCGATTGCTCGATATTTTTCGACCCATTAAGAGGGCCCTCGTCCGGAGCACCCTCGGCCAAAGCCCGACGCGTACTCAGTACGACGAGGACCCTCTTAATGGGTCGAAACATGTCGAGCAATCATCGACTTAAATACGTGAGTAACCCGGTTCGATAATATTTTTAAAATATTTAGCTTAAGTCTAATAAGTGGTACGATAATACTGTATTTCTTTATATTTTAGTATTATTTTATTTTCATAGTTCATTAATATTCTATATATCGTTAAGGAACCCTAAATCGTCCAATATCATTGCTGATAACACTAAGATAACAGTTTGATGAAGTTGTACATTTGAAATGATTTGCAGAATTTTGTGTCATACATACACGTTGAGTATGATGACAAAGCACACTATTCATTAGTGAACATCTATATGATCTATATTGTATCATCACACCGATAATGCTAATCTTTTAGCTATGATGATTTACCAATTTAAGGCTTACATGCATTGAAAAAATGATTCGTAATAGTTTATATTGATACTTGGATAGTTTAATCAGATTGTAGATTATTTTTGACGGTCATATGTCTATAATGTGAAACATTGATACTATTTAGAAACATTATTTAGTAAAACCAGAATGTAAATCGGAATAAATTCTGTACTTAAATAATTCAATGTATAATCAATAAACTTGTGGCCAGTGGTTCTTAAACTGTATGACCCCCATGGGGTCGCTAAATTTTTATACGGGGCTACCTAAGACATCAATTAATTTGAGACTAAAGTGAGGTTGGCATGCAGCATAAACTTAAAAGTAAAGTTCATCATTGCCTTACCTAGTAAACAACTATTTACCCTCAAAATCTCCATTGCCTCCCGTAAAACGTCATTTCCTGATATGACTGTATTGACCCGTGATTCTTAAATGATAAGCAGAAAAAAGTGTATCTTAAGGTTAGAAAGTTGTTATTTAGATAAGATAAATACAGATGAACTGGGGTTTTTATCTTAGTCTGAGGTCCGGTTATTTTCATCCTAAAATGCTTGTACTAAAAGAATGAAACCACTGTACGTCTGAGTTACTAGAGCTACCAAAAGATAATACTACTTATATTTGATGCAAATGTTGTCAAATATGGCCAATTGAGGGCAAGCAGTAGTGCTTACACTTACCCGAAACCGATACTAGTATATTACCCTTGGGTGCCTATGGTATCACATATTTTATTTCTAAAATGACTTATGTAAACAATCGATGTCAATTTGAACTTTGTTGCTCAGTTTGACAGTCTCAAATGATTACATATTCCGGCATGTGACATTTCGGTCGTATCGTTTTTGATACTGGGATAAAGAGACTATGGTGTTGCCATCTATCGTCAAGCGCACTAAAGTAATGTAATATTTGTCAGCCTCCGTAGCCTACTTGGTAGTTGGTTCCGGGTACGAATCCCGCCGAGGGTATTATTTGTGTATTTATTTATCACAAATATTTGTTCCTTGGTCATGGCTGTCTATGTATTTATCTATATGTATCTATTATATATATCGTCGCCTGGTACCCACATCACAAGCCTTAATTGAGCTACCGTGGGCCTAGGTCGATTTGTGTAAGATGTCCCAAGATATTTATTTATTTGTTGCAGCTCAAAGTTCCGTCCCTACGACGGGTCGTACGGACGGGAGCGCTCCCACCAGCCCCAGAAGAAACACCACATGTTCGGCAAACGGTGCTTCCAGGTACGTCATGGTTTTGTTTGAAGATTCCAGGTTCGTATCCTATCGAGGGCATTATTTGTGCTATTATTCACTGATATTTGTTCCTTGGTCATGGCTGTCTATGTACAGTCCGTGAGTTGTTAGGAAAACCTTCGGTTCTATACCTATCTCGCTCGCCTCATATAGGTATGCAAAAAGAGCGAACGAGTCAGGTAAAAAACTGAAGGTTTTACTAACAGCTCACGGACTGTATTCTAGTATCTGTAGGTATCAATCTATTATATTTATCCGTTCACATTTGAGCGCACCTGGTACATATCGCTTACAACGAATTTGCATATATAAAATGCATAATTTGGTGGCCCAGTCCAAGTAATTCTGAATTCGATATACGAGTATGTCCTACATTAGGGTATATCTAAACGCTTTCTCACAGCGAATTATCTAATGAGAGTTATTACAGCATTTCTCAAAAAGTTGTAGTGGTCCCAAAATGTCCATAATTTGGAAAATGTGGTGGAACTTGCTCAGCATCATTAATCTACAGCCCACCAATTTTTATCATTATTGAACACGTGTTCCTAATATACAAACTTATTGAATTTCTCATTGAACTTTTTTCTCTCTGTTTCTATAGTCCATTTCAAATACGAACGCCCGATGCGACTCGAAACTTTTGTCATTTAATTGGTCCACTACAAATTGGCACGTGTCATACACCGATGTATACATAAAATATCACGCCACAAAAGGGTCTGGCTATCTTTTGCTATTACTGATCCTATTGTTGACGCCTAACTTTGCCAATTGGAATCGGGCCTTCGTATTTGAAATGGACTTTACATAGTTATTTTTACTTGACTTTTTCTCTAGGAACAAAACCAGCCAGCCCCATCTCTGGAGAACATAACGCCCCCGCGGCCGGCGGTCGTAAAGTACGAGTGCCCGGAGCAGGCCTACACACACGAGAACATGCACATGCACAACGGTAAGGGCTTTATACCATTCGTTAGTTGAAAGTAAAAAAAAGATAAACAAATATGGCTGACTTTCCATAGCATTTGACGTCTTTGACACATATAGTGAAAGTGAAACAGATTCGCAAATACATTTTTACGTTAATTCTAATAAATATCAATAATTTTAACATAACATGTACGTGAACTTCAGGTTTAAGGTTTTAAGTTGGTGATAAAACCCAGAATGGGCTCTGAAAGAGCGTGATTATGAAATAATGCAATTTGCAGGTTTGTTTACTTTTTTTACTTTCAACTGACATGAAACACACATGAGCGATTTTACAAAACTAGCAACGTAGGCCCACTTGTATAATTTAAGGTTAGTCTGTTAACTCGGGGCTAACCAGTTAACCCTTATTTTTGCCCGTTTAAGCTTGTCTTAACTCGAACGTGTACAATTTTTAAGCTGACAAGATAATTTACGTGGATCGTAGATATTTCCGTTTCGACGAATTTTATAATTATAGTGGTATCATGGGTGTCTTTGTCTACTGATTTTTCTTCGTATCTTTGCATAGCGGAAAGCGATAAAAATTATCGATGACGAA
The DNA here is from genome assembly GCA_025490895.1 of Thaumatotibia leucotreta. Taxonomy (NCBI): domain Eukaryota; kingdom Metazoa; phylum Arthropoda; class Insecta; order Lepidoptera; family Tortricidae; genus Thaumatotibia; species Thaumatotibia leucotreta. Next base: position 15,439 of record JALPQI010009882.1, on the reverse strand, counting down.
TTTTGTCTGTAATTGGATAATACCGGTAAATATTTAGTAAGATAATTATAAATAACATAATTTTGGAACCATTTTATCGCTTTATAATATTAGGCCCGATGATATTTTGCTCTTTTGGCTCTTTTCAGTTTGAATGTCTTTTCAGTGCTTCTCAAAGTTTACTTGCAGACCCCCATAGGGGGTCTCTTTAGTTAGTAACCATAGATCTCATTTATTTCAAAACTCATCAGTATCTCTTGTTACCCTATCAACATTACAGACAAGCAGATTTCACAATAATTTACGCGTTCGAACATACATAATATTAGGGTCAATTGCAAAAAAACACTAAGTCGATTTGCGTAAGGGCATTTTCACTTTTTTCACTTAGCATTATCACCCTAATTAGGGACACCTAATTAGCGCGAAATTTAAAACCTTAATTACAATAAGATTCTTAAGGACAATTAAATACAATATAATTTGGAATTTAAACTTGATTAGCGTTTTTATGTTATAATATATTAATATACGCGAGATTATCCGTTTTTCATACTTTTATTTCATGAGTCGTGGTAACTGAAGATAATATTAGATACACAGTGTTACAGTCGTATCACTAAAACGCGATCTCTTCCAGACAACCTTTTCATTTGTTACAACCTTATTTGTTACAGTCCCCTCAGCAGTGGAGTTCAGCGGTCGGCAGCTGGCACACACACAGCCGCTGGCACATCCGCTGCCCACCGCGGCTATAGACCTCAACTCTGCGCACTCCAGCCATGCGCTTCAGGTATATATGCCTTTTAGTCAATGACATTAAATAATAAATGGACGCACAGAGCCAAACAAAAAAACCAAGAAAAGTGTCACTAAAAGTAATTTCTATCATGTTTCAGTTGAAGCTAATAACGCTCACTTACAATAAACTAGAATAAAAAACTTTGTGAAGTGAGCAATAAGTGTCAAATTTGCGAACAACATTTTATGTTTAAGGAATAATGATACTATACCGTAAGGTGACCAAATGTCAACTGTCAGAACTGAATAGCGGAGCAAAAGGACCGCAATATTTACTTCTGCAGCCCATTTTTTGGGGCCATTTTTTTAAGCTGTTTGGGGATCCACTTATATATTCTAAATCAATGCTTTTAGTAGTAGTAAACCAGTTTATCCCCTGACACCGGTTGACGATCGCCGGCGGGGTCCCACACCCAGGTCGATCTCGCTGGTGTGAGAACCCCGGACCATCGGAGCCTCACCGGAGGCCCGCACCCCAATATCCCAGTCACATTGGATGACGGGTGATACAGCTGTAGGTTAACGCCTCGAAGAGCATCCCCAATCCCCCGAGGGGGAATTGAAAAGACATTTAGAGAATAGATATATGTATGTAGTCAGCTCATATCACGGTGCACATGCACTAACATATGAGCTGACGTAGCCAATGTCCCTATAGACATAAAGTTTACACATCGGTCTCTGGAAAGACTTGGCTTTATAAAGCATTGTTTCTCTCTTATGTGACGTTCATGCAATATTATTTGTCTCTTTCCAAATAGGTACAAAGGCGAACTTATCTCTAAACTAAAGGATATGTTTCCATAGCAACTTCCTTTGAGCAACTGAGTGAATACTTGATGCGAGCGGATAGTTTTTTTTGGAAATACAACCAAATCAATATTTTTTTCAAATTTTTGTTCGTAATTTTTTGGTGTACAGCGAACTATTAAGCTTTAGATATGCATAAATATGGCATGTTACTTTCAACGCCTTGTATAGTCAGTGAACAGTATTTTGCTCGGAGGTTGTTACTGGTGCTCAATGCGGTAGGGGATCATCCATTAATTACGTCACACCTCAAGGGGGAGGGAGGGGGTCCACAAAATGTGACAAATCGTGACAGGAGGGAGGGAGGAGTTCTATGTTTGTGACGTCACAATCCTCACATACATGAATATAAAAGAACAGAACATCCAAAATCCTTGAAGGGAGGAAAAATAAGTTAATTTTCTCTTCGTTAATTTAAAAAATCATTTGAAACAATCCTAATGAAAAGTTACTAAGTTGTAATTTTTACCTTCTTAAATTAAAAATCTGCATGTGACGTCACACTAAGGGGGGAGGGTGTAGTTAATTGTGACGAAGTGTGACAAGGGGGGAGGGAGGAGTCAAAAAATCATAAAATTGGTGTGACGTAATTAATGGATGATCCCTAGGGGGTCTTTCGACCCCTTACAAAGTATGGTTAGTTACGAGTTAAGCTAATTGCCGCAGCGAAGGTAAGTTATTAGAAAGTTTCTCATAGTAAAGTTGTTGTTTGTATACAGAATGGGCTCGCGTCGGGGCCAGGCCGGTACGCGTACGCGACGCCGGAGCGCGTGCGCCACAACCACACCTACTCCGCGCCGGGACTCGCGCCCGAGCGGCCCGCGCTCAGAGACAAGAGAGGTAACCACCGACTTGTTTAGTTATACAGGGTGGTCGCGAGGAAACCGAAAGATTTTAATGCTATTTAGAGTCTTTAATGTTATATAACATTTCCTGGATTCGGCTTGGTTCCAGAGATTAACCTTTTTTCGAAAAAAGTTTTTCGACGTAACTCGTCATAAAGCTTCTTTTTGATTACAATGCTACCACAATGTGTTCTAATATTACCACACCTTTTGCCTGACAATGAAAAATATGAATAGACTTGACGAAAAAACCTTTCCCTAAAAAAAATCATTAAAAAAATAATTTTAACAAATTGTTATGATGAAAAGTATTGGAAATGTTAAAAAGTATTCAAAAAGTCTAAAAAAAAAGGAAACTTTCGGTTTCCTCGCGAGCACCCTGTATACAGAGATCATATGTGCGTCACTGTTCGCAATAGTATGGACATGACTCTAAATTTTGTTAAGTAATTTTTATAATTTTCAGAAAATTACCTATTTGGTAACGGTAACTACATGAAAACCTTTGTAAATAGTCACCTCAAAGCTTCGAAATCAGATTCTAGGGCGGCTACCACGATCTACTAATGCGATTCAGTTTAGGACCTAAACTGAATCGGATTAGTGTCAAATCCATAGAATAATAACTGTTAAAAATTGACAAGCCGAACCTAAACTGAATCGCATTTGGGTCAAAATTCTTTTCGTTGTCTTATTCTGTGTCCCTTAAAAACCTTACACAGTTGTGATTTTTGTACGAGATGACGTTCTGTTTCTAATTTTTGATGTATGTATTAAAATGATACGTGAAAATGAAATACAAGTGCACCGGTTTTTTTATATACTGAGTCGAAACAGCAACTAAAAGCGTGACAGAGTGGTATGAAACAAGACAACGAAAAGAATTTTGACCCATTTAAGAGATTTTGGTAGCTTCCCAGTTTTTTATAGACCAGTAAGTTTCACTTGATATCTTTTTTGCAATGGTAACATTAACATGATGTTTATTGCAGTGCGGCGGCTCACAGATGGCAGCATGTCTGACGGCGGTTCTAGTGCCGGCCATCTGTCACGTGACGAAAAGAGGGCCAAGGCTTTAGGTACGTATTTTAAAATGCAATGAAAATTATAAAATTCTTTGCAAAAAATTGTCCATGGAAAAATACGTCATGTTTCGCTCAATATAAAAACTTTCAATAATAGTAAATACTTTAATAATGAGATAAAATCCGTGTATGGATTCATAAATCCCTTAAAAATATGTATGAATTAAACTGTAGAAAGTATTAAGGATTGGAGAGGGTCGTGAAAAGTAATTGCGTCTGAAGGGGGTCGCACTACGAAAGTTTGAGTAACTCTGGTTTGTACTGATATGTTACCGAAGAAAATATTAACATACAAAAATTATAATACTAAAAAAACTTACATAATAAGATACATATAATATGTTAGAAATATCGGATATCATATACCAAAGAAAAAACGACCGAGATCACCAACGTCCGAGGTGGGGATCGAACCCACGTACTCAGCTTTCGCGGCTGATGCCTGCACCCCTCGGCCACTCGGTCTTAGCAACCACCAGTTACTTTCAATCATCATCATCATCATCAGCCTATGTTAGTCCACTGCTGGACGTAAGCCTCTCCTATTAACTATGCGTATCGACGCATTAGGAGATAAATGCCCATAATCGCCACGCTGGGCAAGCGGATTGGCGATCGCAGTAATGTGTCCACTATGATGACGCTGCTGCCCATCATCAATCTTGTAGAATGGTCAATGACACTTCAATCCCTTAGTCGACTCTTACAACACCCGCAGGAGGAGTTGGGGTGGTGACAAATGTATTCTAACTGCCGTCACCACACGGCAAAATAACATACAACAAAAATCAACATACAAAAAATATAATACAAAAAAAACTTATATAATAAGATAAATATATTGTTATCCCAGGAATCCCCATGGAAGTCCACGACATCATCAACCTACCAATGGACGAGTTTAACGAGAGGCTCTCCAAGCACGATCTCAGCGAAGCCCAGTTGTCCCTAATTCGGGACATTCGCCGACGGGGCAAGAACAAGGTAACTACACTGTTTTCTTTAGGGAAGACACACTGACAGCGTTAACGCAGTGTTCCGTGAAATAGGTGGCAAGAACAAGGTAACAATTGTTTTTATAGGACCGGCCACACTGACAGCGGATACGCAGCGTTTTGGATTCTTACAGTTTTTTAAGCGTTTGTTCCGTAAATATATATAATTGCATAATAAAAATCTATTATGCTTTATGCACATTTACAGTGATATATTTTGTACATACCAATCATAAACTTACACTTGAGAAGTTAGGTCAGCAACTTTTTTGTAAAAATAAAATGTAACACTTATAAGTACTAGATTATACGAACGACGAAATAGAATTATGTGCTATTTATATTAAATACTTTAGATATTGGCCCTACGGCTACAACTTTTTCTTAGAATTAGTGGGTTAGTGATTTCTCTTAGAAAATATACTCGCCAGTTTGAACAGCCGGCGGTCAAGTATAACTATCGCAAAATGTATTTTTAATACTATATTTTAAACATTATTATTAACATTAGATTGTATTGGAATTTCCCTGAAGTTTTCACCCGATCCGAAAAACACGGAATTTTATCGTCAGATGACTCTGTGGATATAAAAATAGCAACTCATGATTACAAAACTCGTATTACCATACATTTTAGGTGGTTTTCTTAAACGGTCTACATTTTTCTCTCTACAGACCGACCTAACGACAATTTTCAAGTTTCGCTGGATTTATTCATAAATTTAGGGAAATTCAAATACAACCTGATTTAAAAGTAGATTTTACCTACACTATAAATATTTTTAAAAAATATTTGAAATCTGCACGTTTGCATTATTTTCTATAAAAAAAACCACCTGATCCGTATTCATTGACGGAGTGTGTATTAACAAAGGCTATTTGATCAGGTCGCAGCGCAGAACTGCCGCAAACGCAAGCTGGACCAGATCACGTCGCTGGCGGACGAGGTGCGCACCGTGCGCGACCGCAAGGTGCGCACGCAGCGCGACCACCACGCGCTCACCGCCGAGCGGCAGCGCGTCAAGGAGCGCTTCGCGGCTCTATACCGACATGTTTTCCAGGTGAGACTACCAAGATACTCCTTCTAGGCTGATGTTTCTCTGGGATGATGTTTTAGAGACGCTTTGGACGCTTCAACTCCCATTTACAGCGGTCTAAGAGCGACTCGTTGCGCCATTCTTGGTGAGTCAGTGTTTCTTCGGCGGTAGAGAGTCAAGGAGCGCTTCGCTGCTTTATACCGACATGTTTTCCAGGTGAGACTTCTAGGATACTGCTTATCTATACACCGTGGTCTCTAATAACCCGAAAGATTTTAACTACACGTTTGTGATGTAAAAACAAACAAAAAATATTATATGACCTTTGTCATTTTTGGCGAAGATTTTCAGTGTTATTTAATTTTTGAATGTATTTTAACATCAAAAGTAAAAAATATTCATAAAACTAGCACTTACAATGAGTGTTAAGGTTTTTTTTACAAAAACCTAATTTTTAAATGATTTTATTTTTCACTTTTTGACATCTATTAATGAGGTTAATGAGACTAGTCTTCATAATGGCACCAATGCTGTTAAAAAGACCTTTTGTACCGAGTTACAAATAGAAAATATGTTTTTTTTTTTAATTATTAATAACTCTGAAACTAGGCGATATCCAGAAAAGTTTATACGACATTATAGTTTCTAAATGTGGTCAGAAACACACTGTTAAAATCTTTCGGGTTATTAGAGACCACGGTGTATTGGCCATGTTTTCCAGGTGAGACTTATGCTAATGTTTGAGGGCGTTTGAGAGCGTTTTAGGGACGCTTTAACTCTCATTTACAGCGGTCTAAGACAGCTTTGTCGTGCTATATCGCCATGTTTTCCAGATGAGACTACTTGGCTAGTGTTTAGGGCTCTATAGGGACATTCTGGACGCCTCAACTCCAACTATACCGCCATGTTTTCCAGGTGAAAATACTAAGATAGTGCTTCTAGGCTGGTGTCTCTAGGCTAATGTTTGAGGGCGTTTTGGACGCGTCAACTCCCATTTTACAACGTGTCAACCCCCGAAGGTCGGAACCCTTTTCCACTCTAGCGGATTAGCACATACTTTTCCAGTTAACAAAATATGTGTTTCTCTACGCTAATGAATGAGAGTATTTAACCTAGGTCGCATATACACCGTGCTCGATAATAACCCGGAAGATTAAACCATTTATTTCTAGAATATTAAAATCATGTAATTGGTTACATGCAGTACAGGCTTTGCCTAATGCAGGAACCAGGGTAATACACATACTGTACATACACAAGTCTCGACTTGAGAGGCATAAGATCGATTCTGTGAGTATAAGATATATCTAAATTCGACCTTGTCTCAAAAGCATAAAGCTACTGTTACAGGACAGAGAAATTGCTAAATCTGACCTGATGGTTTTCATGTTAAGAAGTTTATACTTCTACACTATCGTTTTAACGGTCTTCTGCGATACCGGCTGTGCCGAGTGCGACCGATAACATTTTTGTGTAAATAATATGGAAATAAATGTCTAATGTGTTAAATAAACGTGTCGACAAGCAATAATCGAGTTAACAACGTATGTTTCGTTCCAGAATCTTCGCGACGCAGAAGGGCGGCCGCTGTCCTCGGCGCAGTACTCGCTGCAGCAAGCTGCCGATGGCAACGTGGTGCTCGTGCCCAAAATGCAGCACGGTCAGTCTCATTTATACTTGTTTCGAGTTTTTATTTTTGTCTATTCCGAAGGTCGTGGGTTCAAACCCTGGCTCGTACCAATGAGTTTTTCCGAAACTTATGTACGGAATGTCAGATGATATTTACCATTAGCTCTCGGTGAAGGAAAACATCGTGAGGAAACCTGCATACATCCACGAAGAAATTCAAAGGTGTATGTGAAGTTCCCAACCCGCTTAGGGCCAGCGTGGGGACTATAGCCCAATCCCTCTCATAATATATGAGAGGAGGCCTGTGCCCAGCAGAGGGACATTATATAGGCTAAAATATATTTTTTTTAATATTTATATTTTTGTCTTATCTGTATTCATTCTTAGTTTGCTTATGTAACTAACTACTTTCTAACATATCTATTTTCCTTTTTAATCAAAGAACCAGCAGTTTACAGCATAACACAGTCCACTTTTAGGCTACAAAGTTATTAACTAGATAAGACAAATCGCTGCCTCAATATTACAAGGTTATATATTGCACTTTTGCCGACTTCAAATTGGAATATTGTCACACTGACACTTAGTCCAGATTCAGTTACCCCCAAAAAGGTAGAACGCTGTAATATTGGGGTATCGAAATAAGGCTTTATGTTAATAATTACCTAGATATAGATAGTTCCACGAGAGTTGAGGTCACGCACACATCAACATGTCATGTAAACACACGGGGAATTTGAAATTAGTGTTCTTTTTTCGTACTGACAGCAAACCCAATTGCAACTGTAAGATTGACTAAAAAGTTTGTTCAAGGGATTTGCTTCAATATTTTGACGCAAGTCATTCATTCATTCACTACATTTATTGCAATTAGTACTTCAGTTGGATGTGTGTGTAATCATTCACCTCAACTCTGGTGAAATTACCCTCTGTAATAAAAAAACGATCTAGCTTAAATTCCCAAAGGTATCATACTTAATTGTCGTTACGAACGTGACTGCAATTTTATTATGGTTTCTTAATCTCACGTTAATTGGGTGTCCCTAAAGGTGAAAATGTAGACAAAACCGGTTACTCTAAGATAGTTCCACGATCTATTATTATTTTATTTATTTTGTATTTTTGCCCACAGACCACCCCATGAACCGTTCGTCCGACGACGACATGGATCGCAAGACGAAGCACTACGAGTGACAGTTCAGCTGGTAGCGGGCGGACAGACGGACAGACACGCGATACTATCAATACAGGTTCATAACGAGTTAACACTGCTAACTTCAAATTATATGGTGACAATAGAAAACCCCGTTGGTTACAGACGGATAGATGGTTAGACGTGACAATAACTACTGGTTCATCACGAGTTAACACTGCTAACTTCAAATTATATGATAACAATAGAGGAAAATGGAAAAAATTCGCTGGTAACAGACGGATAGATGGGTTAGACGTCTACGCGTCACAATAATTACTAGTTCATAATGAGTTAACACTACAAAGCCATCAAATGATATGTTAATAATAGACGAAAATAGATTCAAACTATATGTTAACTATAAACGAAAATTAAAAAACCGCTGGTACCAGACGGAGAGACTTTACGCGTCACAACAATTGCTGGTTCATAACGAGTTAACAAATGAAAGCAGTCTTAAAACTATTAAAAACCATGTTAACAATAGAGGCAAATGGAAAACAATTGGAACGAGTTAACACCTCATATAAATATTACGACACAGTCGAGACGAACAAAGAATTTTAGATAGATTGACAAACATGTACGCGTAATAATTATACAGGTTTATAATGCTAATATGAGATGTTAACCCGTTACTAATAAAAAAAACTTACCATTACCCTTTGGCATACAAATACATGTATACATCCATATAAAGTCTAGTTGGGTATAGTGAAACAGCGGGAAACTAAAATACATGGAGTATTTCACATCTCCTGTGCAAAACATTACTCAGTGGAAAGAGAAACATGATTCACTTATCCAACTTTGCTGTAACAAAAACATATGTGTTTAGAACTACTATTGTATTATATTATGAACTGTATGAGAATTTCTCGCAACATACCATTGAGCAACTAAATAATTGACATCAGTCTGCCATGCCCTGTGTCGAACTGTTTTACTTACACTAAGAACGGAAACAAATAGGAAAATAACGAAGTTATGTACACAATACGTAAAAACTGTCGCATTATTCTTTGATTAACTGTGAACATAATTTCGTTATCTTTCTTATATAACAATAACTGTTAAAAACAGTTACAAAACCTGGATCTATACTTTACGGAATACAGAAGTCATATTTATAATTATATGAAATAAACAATAAAGCAATTCGTCTCGTAATTTCATCAGTTTTCTTACGAACTTATAGAGTCAGGGATAAAATGATTTAAAAAAATGTTTTAATTTTTGTTCATTTCATATGATTATGCCACTTTAAAAATACGGCTTCTGTGTTTCAAGTTTTTAACAGATGTAAAATTCAATTGAAGAACATAATTGGGTCAAAATTATTTTCGTTGTCTTATTTTGTGTCCCTAAAAAACGTGACGTAGTGGTTATTTTTGTATGAGATGATATTTGTTTTCAATTTCTGATGTATAGATTAAAATCTAGCGTGAAAATGAAATACAAGTGCACCGGATTTTTTTATATACTGAGTCGAAACAGCAACTACAAGCGAGACAAAGTGGGTATGAAACAAGACAACGAAAATAATGTTGACCCATTGTCTAGAGATAATAAAGTCTAAAATGTCATTCTGTCACATTTAAACCATTTAATATGTCAGCTATAAAAGACAGTAAATCTCTAGAAGGGTCGTTTTCAAAGATACTGTACGTAAATAAGGACTAAATGAAACGAAAATCACGATAGTTGTGCTACGAAACTTATGTCATATGAACTATATGGGTAACTTCGTCACACACACGTTAGTTTTGTTTTCATAGAGGTCCTTTTTTTGCGAACGGCCCAAAATAAGTTCTTCATTTTACCATGTTTAGTAAATTAAACATAGTGTTAAAAATCGTGAACAACTATTGGAAATAATGTCAGTATACACATCTTACTCTCATACCGTATGTTAGAATGGGAAAGTGAAATACTGTCATTATTGTCATGATTCAAGTATTTTTGTTAAAAAATATAACCAGTGAAATTGTGTTAATACAACTAAATGTTGTAGTTTCTCTTTATACTTCATTCCGGTAGGTATTTTAAGAATTGAACGCTGCTTAAATTAAAGTGATGCAAATCTAAGGAGCATTTTATATTTAACCTTTTGAACGCTAAGTCTTGTGTCACTGACGCTACGCGATCGCGTCTAAACAAGCGAATTTGAACTTCATGCACTTTCGCGTAAATCCAAGGCAGCAATTTTTCGCTGTCGTGTATAAACGTCAAAGCTGTCAAAAGGTTTTGATCACCTTATTTAAGCAGTAGATAAATCATTGAAACAGATGTCCCGAAGACATCTTTTGATTATAATTTTTTTCTGAATGTTCTGATTAAAATAATAACATGTTTGTTTATCCTTATATTACCTAACTGAATAATAAACGTTATTTTTCACTATTGTAAGGTTAACTTTGTTTAAGCATCGCTAACCAATGCTTTTTAATCACTGTGTAAATGAAAAAAAAAATGTGATAGAAAGATTCCATTTTTATTTAGTTTCAAATTAGATCGCAGGTTTTTAGGTTCAAGCTGGTCGCCTATTCTAAAGCTTGGCCTGTTTTGCTTATCATAAACGACTGATAAAATAAAAAAAAATAGAATTAAAATCATGGTGTCTCTGACACCGGCGCGTTGCAATAAGTAAAATACAATAGTTTATAAACACTTTTTGTAATATATTTTCTTTATAAGTTGTTTATTTATGTATAAAATAATTAAAGAAATAAAAAAATAGTAAGTATCTGATTGTTTTTGTGAGGTTTTGTTTAGACCCGTTTTGGAAAGTACAAAATTAAAGGCATATGTATGTACATATATGTTTTATATGGATATTATTAAGTGCCCAAACCACAGCTTGCGTTATAGTCTACGATTTAGCTATAGCTTGAGTATGTACGCGGTATCTTTCGAACAAGATCATTTGTTTATTTTTATTGATCTTTTGAAAAACTTCGTCACCGATTGAAAACATATCAAAGACAACTACAAAAAAAGCTTTAAAACAAATTGTGTCTACCTCTAACGAGTGGACGCCAAAAAATATTACATTAAAATAAAAAGTATATTTATTTTATATCTATGGATACAGTGTTACCATTTAAAATAAAAAAATCTTGTCTTTGAATTGTTGTTCAATCGGATCAATGGAATAGAGCCATTGCTTTGTGAGATATATTTTAGTAAATGTGTAGGCGGGTACTGCATTTCACGTTTAATTTTACTTACCGGTAGGTAAAGGCTGTGGGTAGCTTTTGTTTTGCCGGCACACGTCAGAAGTTTTAGGTTATCACTTTTGGCGGGAATTGTGGCTTGAGTGAGAAAAGTTATTTAACCTCCTTAAAGTATAGTCAAAGGAGTTTAGCCTTATAACAGATTGCATATACCCGAGAAATTTGACTGATGTCCACTAAGCTGGAATGACCGAGTGATTTAGGCATCGGCAATCTTTAGACCTGGGTTCAAATGCCACCTCTGGCGTTGGTAAACTTCAGTATTTTTTTTGTATATGACATCTAATATTTAAGCTGTCTAGGCCGAAAATAAATTATGAATTTCATTACACTAAATTTTTGTTTATTGCCGCACCTGTGTTAGACAACAAAATAAATAAAATAAAATAATTTATTCATGTACCATAGCAGTTGTTACAAATCATAATATTAATATAAAAGAGCTTCACATGTCCAGAATATATTATTCATATGCAAAAGCCTGTTCAGGGGCCTATTTCTCGAACGCTTGTAACTTGTAATAAAAGCGGAAGTCCTTATCTAATCAATAGTGTTAAAAAGAGACTTCCACTTGTATTACAAGTTACAAGCTTTTGAGAAATGAGCCACAGATAGTTTCTATAAAGTTTTTACCTTATTTTTTAATTAATAATATAATGAAGAAGCCTTAATACAAATTCCGCGTATTCGTGTCTATAATTATGAATGTAACACTATACGCAATAATTTGATAATTAAATAGTGACTTCATCTCATTGAACTCTGTAGGTAAGAAAAGGAAAATATACTCGTCCAAAAATCCCTGGCAGTAAAAAAGGCGTCAAAACAATTTTTTTCTATTGGCAACTCTTCGCGCCTACGTTTTTTTTTAATTTTCCGCCATTTCCTTCTGACAAGCTGGATGGCTAGAGTATATAAAATACAAACTTTTTTCGCTCGGGCCACGATAAAGCCGGTAGAAATAATCTAATTTCTTTATAAATCATGTACTGCTAAGTCGAACTGTTGTAAAATATTATGTATGTATATCGATAAGGTTTTTTTATCTGTAGCCTTAAGTCGATGAACGTAGAATAGTTAATTATAACGTAAGTCTTAATAAAATACATGAAAGTTACTATTTCTATCATTTTCCTCCATATTGATTAACCTTTAGACCGCCATAGTCGGCATATGACGTCTTAACACGTTTGACGCCGGTGACACGCATATGTGACCGAAAAAACTGTACTCCTATGCCTATGCCAGTGACACACATACGTGATCAAAGTAATCGTATTCTTATGCCACTAGCAATAATTAAGTTCTCACTCCTATGCCAGTGGCATAGAAATACGAACGTTTTTGACACAAGTGCTGTATCGCCGGCATAGGAGTACAATCATTTCGGTCACACATGTGTGTCACTGATTTCTATTCAGATAATTTCGATCGGCATAGTATAAGCACTTAGTGAAACAGTACAAGAGGCGAACGCGTTAAGGTTTTGAACGCTTTTCCTCTCGCGTCAAACCATTCGTCAGACGAATCTAAAAAAATGTAAACAAACATGGCTGAAACACATATCGTGAAACACGTTCGAAGATATATTTTTACGTTAATACTAATAAATATGAATAATTTTAACTATAGTAGCGGCATCGTAAGAAGTCGTTTTTGACAGCTCACAATAGTGTTGTGATACGCTCGATTTTACCGTCGTAAAATTTTCAGTCAAGTGCGAAAGGGCGTTAGATCTGGTACTTGCCATTGAAAAAGTTTAATTAAAAAAGTGTTAGGTAATCCGAATTAAAAAAGTGTTTGGTAATCTTACTTAGAATCATTAGCAGGCAGCGAAACTTTGGAGCCGGTGACGTCATAATGACGTAAAGTCGCATTTAGGTAAGATGTTTTATAGGACGGATAGGACGTGACTCTATAAGCAAAATTCATAGCAAACCACTCCCAACCCACGTTGGCAAACTTGCGTGCTGCTAGCTAGAGTGCAATGTAGATATGCCAAATAGAGAAATGCCGTAAATACAGTATATAAACTCACTAAAACCATTTATTAAAAACAGAGCACATCTAGGTGATAAATAACGTAGTGGTATATAAATTATTATTCTACGAAAAATAAAATTATACGTGATTTTATAATTGAATTTGTAATTATTATGTGCTTACTATTATTTTAACATAATTTTAATTTTTTATTTATTTTTATGATGTAACTAGTAAGTGATTTGGTGTTAATACTAGCTTATGTGAATAAATACATTGAATTGAATAACAATTATGACATTTATCTGGTTGTCAAGTTCCACACAGTCTGTAAAGCCGCGTCCACCGGGCACACGGGCTCGCGAGGACCTGTCGAAACCATGACAAACTTTTAGAAAATATGTGCGTACCTACTATTATAGCAATTATTCGTACCTCCATAAAAAAAAGTTTACTTATTTATTTCGATTGACGTATCGGTAAATTGCAGCAACAGCAGTAACATCACTATTCCGTTCAGGCAACAATGAAGTTTGACATTTGCTCCATTATACCAACTGTCAAATTTTTACAGAACTTCATGTGCAAACAAACGTCAAAAACGACTTCTTACGATGCCTCTACTGTAAAACTGTATGTGAACACAAGGTTTAAGGTTTTAAGTTCCTAATAAAACCAAGATTGTGTTCTAAAAGTGCGTGATTACCTTTTCGACGCCTTCACTCTCGTATCAAATTGTGACACACGACAGTATCTCTACTAATGAACAACGAAAATAAACCTTATCTGTCAGCAAGACAGTTACTTTGACAGCATACTCGATGACCACTTTAGTGGCTGCCGCCGTGGTAGGCAGCACAACACACGGCCACTTTAGTGGTTCTTGGCGTTCAAAAGGTTAAGGAATAATGCAAGTTTTTAGGTTAGTTTACTTTTTAAATTCTTTTGATGAATGGTATACATGCCATTTCATTAAAATATGGCTGTGGGTATTTCTATGCGATTATTCTGTCGCACGCAAGTCATTTCATTACCATTCCCAAATTATTGACGAACTGCGTATAAATAGTGGAGTCATTTTCGGTTATCTTGTAGCAGACGCATGTTTGTCTGCTATTCTGGCATGATAGTCTCGTTCGCTTTTATAAAAGGGAAAATAAAGTGGTGATGGTAATGAACCATAAAAACGCGTAAAAAAAACCGCATAGAAACACCCCTATGTTCCAAATCGTTACTTGGTTACAAAATGGGAACATTTTAGGAGACTAAAAGGTTGACAACAATAAAAATCAAAATACTAATAAACATTTATTTTCTATAAAAGTGAATACAAATGGAATTACATATTGCTTAAACTAGTTATATTGTAAATGCCTAACTAATTTTAACTAACAGAATATATCATAATATTCGTAATACAGTTGTTATTCATAAGAAACTATCATAAAAAAGTCCTTTATGGGCAATTGGGCAGTAAAATGAATATAAATTAACAAGCATTACAAATAAGTTACATGATCTTTTCTTTATTTTCTAACTTCATCTTACTAAGTAGTTGACACTTATTAGGGCATTTCTCCGAGCGTTTAAACCGCCGTGACTTCAGTGGCAACATTATTAGTTGTCAATTACGTCTACCAAGATATCAAAAAAAAAGAGATACCCAAAGAAAACGCGTAATAATGTTGCCACCGAAGTCACTGCGGTTGAAACGCTGCTCGGAGAAATACCCATTACTGAAATACTAATTTGCAAGAATTCTGCTTCTAAAACGGGAACTAGTGAAGACACCAATCGTAGATTGATATCAAACGAAGATACAAACCAGAAATAACACATCCATC
>JALPQI010009881.1:0-43794 GCA_025490895.1 Thaumatotibia leucotreta | reverse complement strand
CAAGGCCATGTGTAACATCGGTCCCAAATTTTTAAATTACAAAAAGTTTTATGTTTACAATTAAATAAAACATGATACATGATTTATATCGTACTATTGTTAATCATACATCAGTGGATTGCGAAAAGTGTGTTGTGACAAGAGTATACACGTACTATTAAAATTAAAACGTGTGAGCTTAAGTACGACACAGACCACATTTCATTCGTCTAGGTTGCGAGCACATTGTGAGATTCTAGCCAATACAGAATACATAGAAGAAAACAAGGAATATAAAGTATAAAGTACGTTGAACACAATCATACATATGATAATATAGAGGAAGAGAATACAAAAAGAAGAACATATTTATTATAACAAGGGGACACATCTAAATCAGTTAAATAAGTAAGAAATATCGAAAACACACTCGTATATCTAAGGGGATAGAAACACAGGTAACTGTATAATAGTACATTGTGCATCAAGGTAGGTAAGTACGGAATTACTAACGAGAGTGGTAGAAGCCCGACGCCCTATCCACTCAATTGCTTTTGGTAACTGTGGTTACCAGCTGTCATTCTTATTTTACATAGGAATAAAGCTCAACCAACATTTGAAAGCAAATAAGTGGGTAAGGCGGAGGGCTTTTATGACTCGAGTTAGTATTCCGCTTACCGACCGTGATGTATACAATGTTTTTCATCACACTTGCCGACAAAAAAATAAGTTTTAAGACATAACATTATTAAATGTCGTACTGACATTTCTATTACTCCCTAGGGAATTTCACTTTTCTATTACTCCCGCTACGCGCACAAGCAATGGCGCGCTTAGACAGCAAGTGTGATGAAAACAATATTATTTATACCAATATTCAAAAATAAAAATGTATGAATTGAACTACTGTCAACCTAAAGTGACACCTAAAATATGTGGCAATGCGTAGTTTAATAAGTACACAGCAAATAATGAAGTTTAATAAGTTAAGTTGTTGTATTAGAAAGTTTTATGGTTTCAAAATAAAGCACCTTAACTCAAGTTCAATATTCAGGAATAGTGTCTTATAAGTATAGTCATACAAATGATAGGTGAGGGTGAGCTAAAGTCCACTAATTTGACATGAATAAAGCATACCAACACTACCCTAATGCTTACATTATCTAAAAAACCGGCCAAGTGCGAGTCGGACTCGCGCGCAAAGGGTTCCGTACCATTATCAATTTATTATAAAAAAATACAGTTAAATCATCCTACTTCAAAAACTATAGGAGATAATTAAATCAAACCAAAAATCGTAGATAGAGTTTATTCATGTGCATAACAAATATTTTTTTAGAATTTTATATAGCGTAGTTTAAAAAATAGAGGGGGGCACACATTTTTTAGACTTTGAGAGCTGATATCTCGAAAACTATTAGCTTAAATAAAAATAAAGAGGGGGGGGGACACATTTTTTAGACTTTGAGAGTTGATATCTCGAAAACTATTAGCTTAAATAAAAATGAGATTTATAAACCTTCATATCATTTTCAAAGACCTTTCTATTAATACCCCACACGCTTATACACCTAAAAAATTGTATACAACTAAAAAATTTTTTTTTCCCTCAGTTACATGTATGGAGGGCCCCCACCCCAATGGTTTTTTTACAATTTAGTATCATAATCCTGTAGCGGTTTATACAACACATATCCTTACAAAATTTCGTTACTGTAGCATTTATAGTTTCCGAGTAAATCGGCTGTGACAGACGGACAGACGGACATGACGAATCTATAAGGGTTCCGTTTTTGCAATTTTGGCTACGGAACCCTAAAAATGTTGTGGCCTGCCTTTTATAAAATCTGCCCATTGCCAAGTTGTTATTGATGCGAGTTACAAAAGGTATTTATAACTCACATCAAAAACAACTTGTGTCGTGTGTCGTGTGCTACCTGCACAGGTAGGGGACCTTGCGAATAGGTTTAATATAATCATTCTGAAAGAAAAAAACACCATAAATGTTTTGTTACTTTCGATAGGCCGGGCAAATAAAAAGTATTGCATTTATCTTAGGTTCCGTCTTTAATACTAACCAGCGAATTTGGCGAAATCACTTTAATGTTGATATTTGTACCTACCCTTCTCCAATGTTTAAAAACCTACTATTCATCGTAAAAATACAAATTGAATTTATAATCGTGAATAACATTTACATCTATCTGAATCTGTCCATGATTGCTGTAAGCTGACAAGAATATTTTATTTATTTTCCGTTATATTAACTTCGCCACGTACACCAAATTAGCATACCTACTGATAGATAACACATACATATAATAATTATGCAGTGGTGGTATTGGTTCTCAAAGCTCAAATGTTGACTATGCTCTCATAAATTAGAGCTTCAAAAAGTAGGTAGTAGCAAAAAATACGCTATAAAATATTTGTTTCTTATTGCAAGTGCCATTATGTGAATGACTACCTAGTAGTACAGTAGGCTTTATAAAAAGGAACCCCCCTGAGAAACAGTGCTTGCGTTACTCAAAGCTGTATAACTATTTCCCCGTATTTTCCGGGTATTTATTTACCCGTTCATTGTTTTCAGTTCTGTGTTTCCTACTACCCTAAGGTTGTCTGGTAGAGATCGCTTTTTAGCGTTATCGCTATGATGCGGTCTTATGACCGCTTGTTTTTACCTAGGTATTGTCTGTATGTGTTTATTTTAGTGTGTTCTATTATAATCTGGTGCACAATAAAGAATATTATTGTTGTTTGTCAGCCTCCGTAGCCTAGTTGGTAGTGACCCTGCCTACGAAGCTGGAGGTTCCGGGTTCGAATCTCGGCGAGGGCATTATTTGTGTATTTATTTATCACAAATATTTGTTCCTTCATGGCTGTCTATGTATTTAAGTATCTATATGTATCTATCTATTATATATATCGTCGCCTGGTACCCACATCACAAGCCTTAATTGAGCTTACCGTGGGACTAGGTCGATTTGTGTAAGGATGTCCAACAATATTTATTTATTTATTTATTATTTCGTCTTCTGACGTATGGGAATTGTTCTGGTAAAATAAACGTGTTTGATCCACGTTGGGGTTTAAATCCTCAGACTCGGAAAACTTTTGTGTTTTTTTCTTATTATGTAATTGTTTATTTTTTATAATCGTATATCTTTTTATTTGTGAATTATGTAAGTTTGAAAAAAAACACTGCTAATGATTTTTAATTTGCCTAATATACAACTAACGAAAAAAACTGCAACGTTTTGTTTTTATTTACAGTGTATTTAATGTATTTTAGTGTCTTCATTAAATCTATTTCTAAACAGCTATATTATAAACGTGATAGTTATATAAAAAGGTAGGTATAAAAAAAACGTTATGGTGAACTTGCAAGGTAATTAATTACTTTAAAGGTTTTAACATTATATTCCTATAGATATAATTACATTTTAATGGGCATAGGGTAGTTAAAAAAAAACTAAAATATGAAAAACATTTGGTTTTATTCATTTAAAATACTACGTTGAATGAACAAGTTATGTCAAACAGGTTGTCATATCTTTTTGAGGCTTTTCTTAAGAATATAGATATAAACATAGATATTTAGGTATTCATTTTTAATTATACCTATACTACGAACAAATGAAACATGGAAGCCGCACGCCATATTAAATTGCCTTTCAAAAACGGTCCTAAATTTTAGTTGACAAGTGTCACCCCCTCTTCAATGCGTCACGGTAATGAATTTAAATGTCGACCTATAAAAACTTAAACAGCCATTTAAAAAATAGTTGTGATTGGTCCATCAAAGTTTTGATTGGCTATATTCTATAAGCATTTGTCAAAGATGTTGCGTTGACATATGCGCGGTGTTAAGAAAAGCGCTATGTCCTGCCCATCTTGGCACAATTGAACAATTGTTTTTGGGGGCATTTTTGAGCTGGCGTTAGACGTCCATGTTATTTATGGTCGCAGTTCCTACAGAATAAGGTTAAAAGGTTTTGAACCAAACTGAAGGATGACTCACACTAAGACGGCACGGGCAGGCATGGGCAGAGGGGGCAGCGTTTGGGCTTTGATTTCTATGGAAGATGTCACGTGATCAATTGATCACCGAGTCCAAAAATTGATCGCATCCGAACTTGAAACTTCCTGTCCCGCCCTGGTCCTGATTTTTTTTCTACCTATAAACCGTATAAATATATAGGGCCGTGTGGTGACGGCAGTAAGAATACATTTGTCACCACCCCAACTCCTCCTGCGGGTGTCGTAAAAGTCGCCTAAGGGATTGAAGTGTCACTGACCATTATTTGACAAAAGATTGATGATGGGCAGCAGCGTCATCGTAGTGGACACATTACTGCGATCGCCAATCCGCTTGCCCAGCGTGGCGATTATGGGCATTTACCTCCTAATGCGTCAGCGTCTATACACATAGTTAATAGGAGAGGCTTACGTCCAGCAGTGGACTATCATAGGCTGATGATGATGATAATGAAACCTATAAACAAACAACTTACAAAGCCCGTAGAGCCCGGAAGCCTCGCCCCGTCCCGTTCCTCGCCGTCCCGTTCTAGTGCGAGTCACCCTTAAATTTCCTAAAGAAACACAATTAGATAGGAGGGTGGCGTTTAGAAATTTTAGAATGCTAATATAAGTAATATAAAATAACGCCTTGCTTATTGATTTTTTTTTACAAATATTATTTGCAATTGCAACCTCCCTCTTTTATTCCAGAGTGAGTAACTGAGAAAGAACCAAAATGCTATGAACTGTTACAGTATAGCAATTTACATCTTACTTTGTTATCACTATACCTCGAGATTTTTCTAGCAAGAACGAGATATTGACAAAATTAAACATCGACATAACTGTTATCGATAAGTCTTATTGTAGTCGATAAATAAATTTAATAAATAAATAATGTGCCGTAGCTTAGAGATAAATTACATAAATGTAAATTATACCACTCAAAATGATACATTATTTTTCTTATATCTTGTATTTAGCACTTACCCATCAAAATAAAAAAGACTAATAAAATATACTCTAAAGTCATAGGAGACTAGAGCCAATTATTACGAGGTATTAGATATTTAGGACCCTCTATTTCTTGATCATCTGTTTTTACGAAGTTAGTATTTTTATGAAAACAGCTATGCTATTCTCTTATTGACACATTCGACGCTGCGTATATTTAGTTATTTGTCTCACGAAAGTTTAAATTCAGTTACTTATTTCTATTTCAGATAATTGTGGAGACTGTATGGCGTTTGGAGGGTGAAAAGGGGAAAGGAACCTGATATCACAAGAGAAAGTGGCGACGCTACTAGTATAAGATGATCACACGGCGGTGGTTCCACCCGTCGCTGACCGGTGTTGACGCGAAGTGGCTGCTGCTGGACTGGCCGCGACGGGTTCTTCCTCGCGCGCCCAAGTATGAGCAATCAAGGTGGTTTCAAACTGTCCGTGCGCCGTGGCAACGAGGTCACGCATATCAAAATACACAATATTGGCGAGTTCCTCGATTTATATAGCGGTGAAAAGATCGCAACACTCTCAGAGCTCGTCCAGTATTATATGGAAAATTAGGGCCAACTGC
Organism: Thaumatotibia leucotreta; assembly: GCA_025490895.1. Taxonomy (NCBI): domain Eukaryota; kingdom Metazoa; phylum Arthropoda; class Insecta; order Lepidoptera; family Tortricidae; genus Thaumatotibia; species Thaumatotibia leucotreta. The sequence continues at coordinate 38,219 of JALPQI010009881.1, read as the reverse complement.
GCAAAAAGAACGGTAACGTCATCCGATTAAAAACACCACTTAACTGCGCCGATCCTACCACTGAAAGGTGGTACCACGGTCAGCTCACCGCTTAGGAAGTAGAGAGGATGATGCTAGAAAACGATAAGAATGGCTCGTTCCTTGTACGGGAGTCCCAATGCCAGCCCGGGGACTTTGTTCTATCTGTCCTGACCCATGATCGCGTCACGCACGTTATCATCCGCCGAAAGGACAAAAACTACGATGTTGGAGGTCGCCAGCAGGTCCCTGACCTAGTTAGCCTAGTCGAACACTACCGCAGCTTCCCTATGGTGGAGACTACCGGCGAAGTTCTGCGCCTCATGCAGCCCTTCAACGCCATACGTATCCAAGTCCGCACTTCCAGACGCATGTCAAACAACTGCAGAAAGAGAACGAGGGTCCAATCGAAAGCATGGCTTACAAGCAGGGGTTCTGGGAGGAGTTCGAGACTGCAAATGATGAAAAACCTGCAGCTGTTTGACCGCATGGGTTCCAAACCGGAGAATATCAGAAAGAACCGGTACAAAAATATCATCCCGTTCGACCACACTCGTGTAGTCCTGCGGGATATCCCATTGGACGCACCCGTGGGCGCTGATTTTATCAATGCCAAACTACATTCGCTGCGATAACACCGAGCCTGGCGCTGATCATGACTGCAATGGCAGCAACGAGAATGGCTATCCGCAACCCCGCGGCGCCACGCCTACCAAGAGTGAACCCTCCCCGAATCACTCGCCCGTCACGGAAGAAAAGTCATTAAGCCCCAAGGATAGTTTAAAATCTTACGGTAATGACACTCATAAAACCCTTCCTCTTTTCGAACCTGGCGTCCTCCCTAATTACGTCAACGCCACGATTCCGAAAGCCCCGGTGGAAGCCGAAAACGGCGTCGCTGAACATGTCTACAATAAGACCTACATTGCCACGCAGGGCAGCCTGCCCACCACAAACTATCAGTTTTGGTCCATAATCTGGCAGGAAGATGTTCGCGTCATTATAATGACGACTAAAGAGATCAAACGCGGGAACGTAAAATGCGAGATGTACTGGTCGCAATTAAATAAGACAGATTCCATAATGAATGAAGTTCACCATTGTGAACGAGTTTGAGTCGTCGACGCAGGACTACACGCTGCGACAGTTCCTGGTGACGAAGAGCGACGAGCCGGGCGTCAAGCAGATCTTCCACTTCACGGCGTGGCCTGATCACGGCATGCCGGTCGCGTACTCAATATCTTACTGGACGTCAACTACCGCCAACAGCAGATCATGACGAGTGCGTCGCCGCTCGCTGACACCGTCGTGTGCGTGCATTGCTCGGCGGGTATCGACCGTACCGGAACCTTTATTGTCATCGATATGATCCTCGACCTGATCAGAAAGGAGGGTTTCGATTGTGAGATCGATGTGCATCGCACCGTGTAGATGGTGCGCGATCAGCGCTCTGGTATGGTATAGAACGAGGCGCAGTACAAGTTCATCTACATGGCGGTGCTGGAGTTCATTGAGACTGTAAAGCAGCGCGTCGAACTAGGCTCCGCAGATTCCAAGGCGCGTAAGAGAAGAATCCGAAGAAAAAGTATCCAAATGAGATCGTAGAAAGACTCGGAACTCCCGGAATCTTCGAGACAGCTTCACCATGACTCCAAAACGACACGATGGACTTGTCCTTCCTGCAGTATGTCAGAGATGTGAGTGGCTACGTACTCATTTCCCACGTGAGTGTGACAAGGATTATATTGCTACAGCTTCAAATCATTCGTGGAGGAACCCTGTTCAAATTAAACGTGAGAGACGAAGAGTTCGCGCTTAGGGTCACCATGTCCAGCACCTTTACTCTAGAATTGCCGGCCCTACGTGACATCCTGGGATGAAGCGTCGGCATCTATAATAATTAAAATCTATGTCACGTGAAAACTATAAACTGGGAGGAAAGTGTCTCGCCTGCGCAAGTTCTATAATGAAGGCCCGTGCTCGCAAGAATGTCCGAGGATGGAAAAATACAACTCTACTACTTATTCATGGGAGCCCAATCCAAATGGAAAAAAACGCAAACGCAGCTGCCCTGAACACCTTAAAGATGCGTGAGGAGTTGCCCAATGGATATCTTGTAATTGTAACGTGATGTGCCCAATAAACTTGCTGATCGGAGAAGCCAATCCATTCTAGAAACATCAACAGTTTTCAAGATTGTACTATCATAGATGGCTCGATAGAAATTTCAGAAATGACTTTAACAGGATTTTCGCAAGTCAATCCTGACTATTCTTTCGGTGCACGCAACCCGAAGATGAGCCCTGATCAATTAGATGTGTTTAGTACCTATACTGCGTGAACGTGCGAGCACACCGTCCGAACTTCATGAGTCTTTCTTACTTCAGGAACCTGGAAGTAATTGGTGGACGGCAAGTAGTCGAGAACCTCTTCGCTTCTCTGTACATCGTTAAGACTTCTTTGAAATCCCTCGGACTGAAGTCTTTAAAGAGAGTGAACTCAGGTGCCATAGCAATAATGGAGAACAAGGACCTGTGTTTTGCTGACCACATAGCGTGGAACAAACTGGTCAAATCGAAGGATCACAAGCAAATCATTCAGCACAACGGGGACATGGCTACATGTGGTGAGTTTAGCTTAGCGATTCGTTTTGTTTTGTTGAGGATTCTCATAGTAGAGTCATAGTTTTAATTACTTTAACTTTTTGCATCAGCAATTTTTTTATACTGTATCATTCTCCTAAATATTTAACATACGTATTATTTTATCGATCTTATATTATCAGTAGAATCAAACCAGTATTTTGTTGCTGTTTTTGTAATTTTTGTTTCATAACATATCTACTCAAAGGTGAACAAGGTCCCTATAAAATTATATCATATACTTTTGAGATATAATTAATTTTGTTTCTTCTTTCCAGCTACTGCGATACCTCGTCCGTCCTGGAACACGCTTGCAATCCTCAACCACGGCATGGAGCGTTCTAACCACGTCGAATCCTGGGTCTTCAGGAGTACCCCTAACTTGGGGTCCAAACTTGCTATCCCATGGCCCCCAACGTGCAAGTCAGTCTGGAACGACTACATAGACTCAACTAACCAGCTAGAAGTTAACACAGCCACTGTAAGTCAGACTGGGAGCGTTGAAGACTAAACATTTGCACCGTTGGGAATAGGAGCTTCATACAAAATAGGGCCATTATTGAAAGACTCAAAGAATGGGCTAGGGTAACAACCTGGATATAAATGATGATTTATATTCGGATGTGGGTTAAGTTAATAAAATTCTTTGAAGCTAATCCCTTCAAAGTTTAGAACATCGTGATAAAACCTGGTGCATTTATATGTAATGTTTATATTATATTATACATGAAGCTATTTTATGTAGTCACTAAATTGTTTCTAAGTTTTGCACCGGGGCCATTTTATACTGTGATTCATAATTCATAATGCGTTGCCAACATGCCGACACGTGCATGCTCTAAGTTAAAGAGCATGCACGTGTTAACAATATACCTATAAAATATCGCTATGGGGCTCATATTATCGAAATCTGAAAAAATCTCCTTTCCATACAATTCGTCCACATACTTTACCATAAACTTTAAATGGAGAAGCGTTTTTTTACAAGGTTTCGTTATGAGTCCCATAAGAAACTTATACTCGTAATGAGCACAATTTATATCAAAAACTTCATTATATCGGCAAGTTCATTGAAAACTCCTTGTATATTATAAACTTGGTGAGGTACATATTTGCTAGGACATAGCAGTAATAAATAATGTTGCTAAGTTAAACATCTGTTGGTTATGTTTAAAATGACTAGCTAATATACATTTCATAAGATTTTTATAAATTCATTATAGTGTAGTTATTGCATGTTACTTTTTGTGAAATTTATATTCTTGAGCTACTGTCTTGTTTTTTTTTTTAATATCATGTGGTTAATTGTGCAAATATACAATTTTATGCCAAGACTATAATGTTCTTTTATTAAAGTCCCTCCTTTACTACCTCTATAGTATTTTATATAACTGTAAACTGTAACAATATGAAGGCTATATCAGTCGAGCAAAGTGTTTAGGCCACGAGGCTTGCCGAGTGGCCTAAGTAAGTTACGAGACTTGTATAGCCTTCACATTATTACGATTGTATACAATACTTTTTCAACGACAGCCAAATTACATACCTAGTATACCTACTTGAGAGCAATACAATGGGTTCCATACCTACTTAAATAATGAATGGGAATATTTTATACCAATAAATACCTACACACCTACATACAGTTACCGAAACACAACTAAGAGTAAAAAAGTTAACCAATAATCCTGTTCTTTAGTTTAAGTACATTCATATTTGATCATCAGTTCATCTGAATCACTCATAATTACTTAACTTTTTGCACAATTACTTCGACTAAACAAACAAAAACGCTAATATTGTTTTGTTAAGATTTAGAAATTTCGAACACATAATAATAATATGTCGAACATGCCATAGACAAGATCAAACGAAAATTAGTCGGTTCTCAATTACGAAAAATGTGGTTGCGTTCAAGAATATCTAAATGTTAAATGTCTAATTATATAAAAGAATTATTGTTTTTACCTATGTATTGTAATACCTAATTTATTAAAACGCATTTCAGTTTATTTTTACATGTTGATTTAAATCATAAAACTAAAAATTACATTATTTTCAAAAAGCTACTACTACTGCAAATGAAAACTAAGCTGATAAATGGAAGTTGTAATCAGAAAAAAAATAACAGAACTCCTATATTCAAATGATTACTGCTCAACAGTTATCATATGAACCTATAGACAAAATAGACTTTCTTATCGTTACTCAATTGATGTTAATTTAATTGGATACCGCTGACAATCATTTAATTGACAGATTTAAGTGCTGGAGTAATAAAAAACAAATAATAATTTAGCCTACAACTAATTGTACTTTGAAACAAGCTAATGTGAAAATGACAAAATAACCATTCGTCAGTAGTATCTAAAAAATATATAAATAATCCAAAAAACTTGCATCCATAACCACGCACTTTTAGAACACTATATTGGTTTTCATACGAACTTAAAATCTTAAACCTTGAGTTCACATGCATTTTTAGTAAAATGATTCGTATTTATTAGTAGTACAGTATTAGTTCACGATATGTGTCAAAGTATGTCAAAGGACCGAGTATGGTGGCGCGAAATGGGGAAGGCCTATGTCCAGCAGTGGACGACTATGGGCTGATGATGATGATGATGATGTGTCAAAGATGTCAAATGCTGTCAAAAGTCAGCCATATATTGGCTCATTTTTATCAAGGTAATGACTACCTTTGAAATTGGCGTTTTGGTCATAGACTTAGTTGATCCCTAATTTTATTATTTAAAAAGATTAGTTAGATTTAATCTATGTACATAAATTGTAGTTTTGAAAATAAATATATTAAAAGTTCTTTAAAAAGAAATTTAGAAATAAAACTATGTAAACGGATAAACTCGCGTATATTAACTAATTTTAAATTCATTCCGACGTTTCGAACACTTTACAGGGTTCGTGGTCTATGTCATCCGTAGTCATAATTAGTTAATATACGCGAGTTTATCCGTTTACATAGTTTTATTTCATGTGTAATCCTCGCGGTAACCGAAGGAAATATTAAGAAATTTAGATATAATTTAATCCTTGTTTTCAACAATGCACTGAGTAAGAGTGGTTTTTTCACACTAATAACATTTTTTTCCCTTAAATAATATTCAAAATATAGCTTTGAAAACAACTCTGGCGCCGGTTCATATGTTTAAAATAGGTATAAATGTATGATAGGTAGTACCTTGTTTTCTGAAATAGAGATACAAAACACGTTTTAGAAGCATCTAATATTTATTATCGGCAAAATTTGGTTTATTTTGATTTTGACATCAAATAAATATACACAAAATTTATTGTATGGAAAATAGACTATACCAAAATTCTTCATACAACACGCCAATTCCATAGCCATAACCTACTTATGATTAATTTTTTTTGGAATCTAAGTACCTACTGACGGTTGGTATAAAGTGCTTTAAACTCTGTTTAATAAGCCCTTGTTAGACGGTGGGCTACAAGATTCAGTCGCTTCCGTCTAACAACGGCTTTATGTTAAAGAGTTCCGTTACTAATAAAAAATATGTGGGTAGTGTAATATTTGAAATTCGATTTCTATGTTTGAATTATACCGTTGGTCAATTGACGGTGGACAGCGCTCGCGTACGCGTAGCGGCCTAATATTATTTCAATTATTTCTATAAAGTAATGATTAGTTTAATCTTATTTCATATAATATTCATTGTTGTCTTTTTAAAGTGTATGTATAGACAATTTATACAAAATCGCAGAGTTTGATTGGATCGCAGAGCACGAAAGGTAAGGACTTTTAATGTACTAACGACCTATTTCACTATTCGAGACTAAAATATATATCTGTTAGAATTGTAAGAAAAATGTTGTCTCCTTCTTTTATACGTCTGGAGAAAAGGACAGTTATTATTTTATCTGACGGATATGCTGATCCGAGGATTCTGAAACAGACCTTAAGTAGGTATATAAAGTTATTTAAGCATTAAACTATACTATTCAACTTAAACTGGCCAATCGTGTTCACTTTGTTACACTGAAATTGAACTTTGGCCCGTTTCACCATCGAATGAAATATATCTGTCCGACAAATGTTAACTGTCACTTTCTTTATATGCCTGGAGAAAAGGACAATGATAATTTTATCCGACGAATATATTTATCTAATTATTGTGGCACAGGCCGTTAATGATTTAAAATTATACCTTCACGATTTTAAAGTTTATATGTGAATATTTGATATTAATATTACTCTTGAGAATAAAGAATACTGACCATTTCGTTCATTAAGTTATTGTTCATTTTATGCAATACTTACACTCCAGTTACATTTTACTTTCAGACATAGGTCCTCACGTACCTGTAAACAAATAAAATTATTTTTTAATAGAGTTGTTACGTAAGCATACCTTACAGCCAGAGGCATAAATATCCATACAATTTTAAACCATATGTTACAGAAACAAGTAAAAAAAGTGTGTACACACATTTAGCCCTTGACTGTTCAAAACTACGAATTGTTATGTAGCATATTTTTGGCCAACAGTACCTACTCGGGAGTTTTTTGCAGTAAATGTGTACCTTTTAATTTTTATATGCGATCATGGACTGTAATACTTGATGGGATTAACTAAACTGAGTTATCTCAATTTACATACTTATTTTCGTGACATTAAAGACGTACTTTTTTTGTTACATAACTGAAAAGTACGCACGATGTCGAGTAAAATGGCGTATCCATGATCGCATATAAAGATTAAAAGGTACATTTTTACTGCAAATTACCCTCAGGGTCATCAATTCATCATTCGGAAAAACAATAGTTATGAAGCCAGTTCCATCGTTAATTATTTAATCAAAAAGAGAAGTTTATGAAGTTCGAAACGAGGAGCGATAAATTAAAACACGACCGGGAGTGTTTCAAATCACCACGAGTTACTACTAAAACACATATGTATATTTTTAAGTTACTTGTGCGGCATTCAATTATTAAACCGGTTTTTTAAATACGGACTACAATAATAATATGACACTTACGTGAGGTTAACATATCAATGAAAAATAGAACATTACGACACAAGTGTAAAAAACCTGAAATTCGACACAAGTGGCGATGTTTTAAAACACGACCGATAGGGAGTATTTTAAATCGACACGAGTTACGAATTTCCTTTTTGCACGTATCTCGTACGACGTTTTTTAGTACAGATGGCCCTCCGAAGTTTTGGACCTGATGTAAAATGAGCCACTTCTCGCACTAGCGCGTAAAAACGCAGCATCTGTACTAAAAAAACTGTTCACCATATGCAAAAAGTACTGTCAATAACCATCAACAGTAACGTAAACCTGTAAACGTTATCTAATTTAGCGAAATATGGGAATAATCCATTTTACAACTACAAGAAGACCCTTTTAGTCCCTTTTGTCAAAGTTCCATAATAAAAAGTAGGTAAAAATTATAATCCAGTATAATTTGAACCCTCTTATCCTTATTTCGTGCTAAAGAAAGGGTCAAGAAGAGTGGTTAGTAGTAAAAGCTTTTGGTATGTAAGTTGTAAAACCGATTGTAGGTTTCGGTATCTGGAGGTATAAAACTAGGGTAGGCTTTTCGGTCAGAAATTACCTAATACTCTAGAGACTATTAGAATCATTTTCTTAGTATTTTGGCAAGCAAACTGTTTGTTTTAGGGCGTTATCACATCACACTGATTTGCAAGCGAGTTGAAAACGATGCCTGTGACAAGTTTGCCGCGAATTTGTCGCGATTTCGTCACTAATATAAGTCTTTCCTCTACGAACAAATAAAACATGGAAGCCGCACGCCATAGTAAATTGCCTTTCAAAAACGGTCCTGAATTTTAGTTGACAAATGTCACCCCCTCTTTAATGCATCACGGTAAAGAATTTCAAGGTCAAGTCAACCTATAAAAACTTAAACCGCCATTTAAAAATAGTTGTGATTGGTGCATCAAACTTTTGATTGGCTATATTCTATAAGCATTTGTCAAAGGTGTTGCGCCGAAATATGCGCGGTGTTAAGAAAAGCGCTATGTCCTGCCCGTCTTGGCACAATTGAACAATTGATTTTGGAGGCATTTTTGAGCTGGCGTTAGATGTCCATATTATATATTATGGTCGCAGTCTTTCCTCGTCGGTAGCCATTACATAACGCTGGCTGTGTGACTTAACCTCGTGTAGTGGCTTAGGAGATTGTCATAAAACTATATTGTTGTACAAAATACATACATTTCATATACGAGTTTGAGTCATACACATAAGAGGTTGAATCACACAACTATCGATAAGAGACTGTCTAAGACGCAGATCACTCTCAGCTATTTTCTACCGAGTACGCAGCGTATCCGTTACGCGCTCGCTACGCACTCGCGGCGAATTGGTTACGGGCTCAAGGCCCGGCCACGACATTGGTCTAAAGGTTCATGCAGACCAAAAGAGCATTCGCTGTTCTATCCCCCTACTCTACGAGATTCGATCGTTACACGAAACGTGATTCGTTGATTTCGTAGAGTGGGGGATAGAACAGCGAATGGTCTGCATGCACCTTTAGGTGACCAGCGGCGAGTGAATCCATGAAATGTCTTTGGTCACTCGTGACCTCGCCTTAAAGCGTCCTGGCGGCAGACCGTGGGGTTTTAGAAGGTAGACTGGGACCTCATTAACCCTGGGAGTCCCACATACCCACCCTGTGGTATGGGTGCATTTCCCCACGAAAAAAAACCTGATGATGGTTTCGATATTTCAGCAAGATGAACCTCTAAGATCATTAGAGTAATGAGTAGTAGAAAAGTGAAATTCCCTAGGAAGTAATAGAAATGTCAGTACGTCATTTTAATAATATTATGTCATAAAACTTATTTTTTTGTCGGCAAGTGTGATGAAAAACATTGTATGCATCACGGTATTCTAACACTCTCGTTAATAATTCTGTACTGACAAAAAAATTGTGCATCAAGGGGGGTACTTGATGCACAATTTTTTTTTTTTTAATCTGGGACATCTTACTCAAATCGACCTAGTCCCATGGTAAGCTCAATTAAGGCTTGTGATGTGGGTACCAGGCGACGATATATATAATAGATAGATACATATAGATACTTAAATACATAGACAGCCATGACCAAGGAACAATATTTGTGATAAATAAATAGACAAATAATGCCCTCGCCGGGATTCGAACCCAGAACCTCCAGCTTCGTAGGCAGGGTCAGTACCAACTACCAACGCTACGGCGGCTAACATAATGCGTTCCGTTAGTGGCAAGATAGTGTAATACTGTTTAAGAGCCATCTATACCCAATGAACCAACAACAAAAATAACAATAGTGGCGCCATCTAGGAACAAGCACATTCAGATGGTTGTATCTTAATGTATGGTGCTGATATATCTATTTAACTCTATAATATCTCTTCGAATCAAAAATATATATTATACAGAGGCTGACCAAATAGAATAGAATAGAATTCATTTATTTGGTGTAAAAAGGTAAACTTAAATTAAAATACATCTAATGCTTGCCAAAATACTAACAAATGTACTATTACATTTCAGAACGATGAACCTCTACTCCGAACATCCTCTTCTGGAGGCTGAAGCGCCAGCATACTCGCACGTGACCGTCCGTCGAGCCTTCATAGTGTGGCTGCATTGCGGGCAGACCAACAAGTTCAGTGAAGTCTGCAAATACTTCCACTATTTGGAAGGACTGGTAAGTGTATGACCATTTCATCGATCATGATAGGTGCCCATGAGGAAACGGAATCATTTTAATTTTAATCACGCATTTCTGAGGCCAAAAGAAAAAAAAATATCGACGCTGGAAAGGAGAAATTGGATAAGCGACACTTTTGAAGATATTGAATTATATACACCGTTACAATCGGCAAATTTTTCTGCGTCGAATGAGCTAGGTTTCGTATCCATCTGACAACATTTGTGTCGCTTATCCCATTGGTGATTTAGAGAACTTTCGACCATTTTTTATTACTAAACGACTTGGTTTTTGACAACTTTTAGGAAATTGGAGATTAGATAAAATATAATTCAACATAATTAATCTTGGATTATTTTACCTATTCGTCATGACAAGTTAAATTTTAATTGGATATTTTTTGCTGTGTAACAACTAAACTTCACTTGTCGGTTAGCTATTTCTACCTGACTGTATGATATGTTCTCATGTCGTTTGGACAATTTTACCTTCATCTTAATTTAAAATTGAAGACGGTTAGACAATATTACTTGACTATGATATCTGAACTACTTATTGGCGTTTATCCATTTTTACCTACATTTATTTATGAACTATTTACCTACTTTTTGGAATAATGTTATAAAAATTCCTAAGACAGTGTTTTTCTTTTTTCACGTGTAAGTAAATTCGTTTACTAGTCACGGAATGTTACTCATGTAATTAATATGACTAACTATGAAGTCTAAAATAGTTTCTCATTTTAAGTATGTGGATATTTCTTAATGATATTATATTTATGCTATTTTATCAATTTGTATATTTTTACCCGAATATAAAATTAACCACTTCGGCAGTTAGATAATTTTAACGGGATACTTTAGTTATGTAAGTCTCGGGTAGACCTTTTTACCTTCCTTATTTCTTACACAACGTGTTGGTTAGATCATTTTACCTGAATCAATTTTTCCGACCATTTTGCTTAAGCGACAGTAAATCATTAAATAACACTTGAATACGTTAAATAATTAAAAAATCACATAGAAAACATATTTATGTCCATAAATAATGCTTCTACTATTTGATTTGGCCTGCTGATTAATTTAAATGATTTTTTTTTGAAAATCTTGGTGGTTTTTTGCTTCTCCTGTAAAGTACGCACTGTGTCGCTTATCCAATTTCTCCTTTCCAGCGTCGATATATATATACAAATGAGGAAACAAAAAATAGTACATTACGACACAAGTGCAAAAAACATGAAATTCGAAACGAGTGGCGATGTTTTAAATCGACACGAGTTACGAATTTCCTTTTTGTAAATGTCTCGTACGACGTTTTTAGTACAGATGGCCCTCCGAAGTTTTGGACCTGACGTAAAATGACACACTTCTCGCACTAGAGTTTGAAAAGGCACCATCTGTTAGTACAAATATTTTGTAATTTTTTTATAATTTTTGAATGAATTTTCATATAAAACGTAAATGCTATTCATAAAACTAGCACTTAAAATTATTTATAAGACTTTTTTTTCTAAAAAACACTGTTTTGAAAGGTTTTATTTTTCACTTTTTGACATCTATCAGTGAGGATAGTGAGACTATTCTCCATAATGGCATCAACGCCATTAAAAAAGCCTTTTATACTGAGTAATAATAAGATTTTTTTTTCTATTGGTATTAACTCTGAAACTATGCGAAATCCAAAAAAGTATATATGACATTTTAGTCTTAAAATAGGATCAAGAAAATGATGTTTAAATTTTTCCCCTTCCTCATGGGCAGCGTGTATATTATACCACATAGATTCGATACGAATCTTCTGCCGGGTTCGGATCCCGGTGAGGGCATTATTCGAGCGTTTATTTATCACAAATATCTGTTCCTTGGTATTTGCTGTGTATGTATTTAAGTATCTATAGGTATCTATCTATTATATTTATTCTCGCTTGGTACCCACATCATAAGATTCATAAGGTCTTAATTGAACTTATCGTCAGGACTAGTTCGATTTGTGTAAGATGTCCAAGATATTCATTTATTTTATTTATATACCAATGTATGTTGTGGTTCTGATGGAAGATCAGCGCTGTAGACTCTCGAGTCTACAGCACGTATGCTGAATCTATACCATGACACATGACTCTTGGGCAAATAAACTATAGGTTAACTTAATTCATAAGTTTCAATGTTATGTATTTATTTTGTTTTTTTTTGAATCCATAAACATTTATTTATCAACCACATATAGAATCAATGACAAGTCTCAAATCCACAGCGCAGGATTTATTTTGTTTAGTTTTAGTTTTCCTTTTTTGTGTTTGAATCACTGAAAGTTGTGGTTTGAATAAAGTTTTTATCTATCTATCTACAGGGTTATTTTTTCACCGGTATAATAAATTTTCCCACATATTTGGTATCGATAATAGATTACATTTATCAAATAAAATTGACATTTTTTTTTTCATTTATTATTAATTTATCCTTCATGCAAATAATGGGCCTACTAATGATAAGACGTCAACGGGGTGCGGGACGCAGAGGGCGGCGGAAAGGGGTGAGCGACCTGCGCACGAGTTTGCAACATAGCAGTTACCTCAATCTCGGTGACTAGATCAGGGACGGTCAGTGTCACGGTTGACGTAGGTATGTGCGCACGCGCCGCATCGTACTACCTTCAGTCGGAAATTGCTCGTACGAAATGGTTCGTAGTTATTTTCTCATTGGGGAAAATGCAGTGGCAGCCCAGCGGCTACACGCTGAAGAAAGTGTGCCCCGCCTGGAAAACGCCAGTGTTATAGCTATGGCCAGCCAGGTCAACAGATTTGACCCCGTGTGACTGTTTTGTGGGGTGAGGGTAGGCCCAAAATTTAAAAGACTTAAAAAATCTAATAATAAGTGCATTTGATGAACTTAAAAGTGAGAACTACAGACTTGTGTTGGGAAATATCGAAGGAAACATTCAAAAACGGGCAAGAGTGTGTTTAGATAACCACGGCCAACATTTTGAACACTTGTTTAAGTATGTGAATTAATTAATTAGTATGAGAAATGGACTCCATTAATCAGGTATGTTTTTTTTTATTCTAATCATTGTGCATAAAGTTGATTTCAAGTGTTTAAATACGCCTCAATGAAGAAAGTTTCTGTCCTTAGTGCAAGTATGAAGGAAGATTTGGGATCAAGTAAATTTTTTTTGCCAAGTCATAATCATAAGTTAATTATCATTGCCGCTTTTCTAAGCCGCCATGCCACGTGCGATGATGTTGTAAACAAACAGTTGCCAGTTCGTGTGTTTTGCTAGTTATGTACATTGATAATGCGTAATGCGTCCAATTTTCTTATTAGGTTTGCGGATAAGTTCAAACATCGGTATTTTAGTTTTTTTGTTCTAAAGGGGTAGTAACAAAAAATGTTAGTATTCTGTAACTTGGACTACTATTACGTATGTTGATTTATTGTACTGGTGAAAAAATAACCCTGTATATCTATCTTGTATGCTTCTGGAAAATCCATCACGCGAATTATATCATTTCATAAAAAAAACTCATAGCTGCAATTCAATAAAATTTCCGTCTAGTCAATACAGTTTTATGCCTACTTATAGTATGAATTAAAATAGGATATATTTACCATGTAAATCAAAATTATTCAGCACCCGATAAGTCTACACTGTTACAAAATGTATATCATCTGCACGTATCTTGAGTAACTGACGAACTGCGCGTTCTAGTTGTGGTCTACCCACATACAAAACTTTTAAACTTGTCATAATTATATGACAAGAGCTCAAATTTGTCGTTGTATCTTTACGTCCATCTTACCAAAACAGTATCTTTTTCACTTCAAATATGTCTGCATTTGAACTATTTACATGCGAGGGTTGCCGTGAAACCTGATAAATTGAGCAAACTTGTTTTTGAAATACGGACTATGTGACACTTACGTGAAGTTAACATTTTAATGAAAAATAGTACATTACGACGACACAAGTGCAAAAAACATGAAATTCGAAACGAGTGGCGATGTTTTAAAACACGACTAAAGGGAGTACGACGGAGGTCAAGGAGTATCTCGTACGACGTTTTTTAGTACAGATGGCCCTCTAAAGTTTTGAACTTGACGTAAAAAGCCACTTTTCACACTAGGGTCTATAAAAATAAGTTGTCTTATCGGGTTTCACCGGGCAACCCTCGATTTGTCGTATTAATGGAACTGTATTTTTACAGGAAGAGAAGCTGCCATTAGAAAACCGGGCAGACAGTCGCCACCACGAGTTCGATCTCTTCACCAACCCGCCTCCTTCCTCCACGTACCTTAACAGCCACCACCCCCAACTCTACACCAACACTCAGCTGGAATTCGTCACCAAACTGAAATCCATCACGAGCGACAAAAAGGTCATCGAGCTTGAGGGCTTTGACGACGTCAGACCTCGTTACGGTGTCACTAAACAAGAGATCGTTGAAGCTAGCGAGTTAATCAGGCAATATTGCCTAAGCCACACAATAAACTCAATGAAATTCCTAGTAGAGTTCAAGAATTATACAGAGAAATGTCAATTGAAGAACAGTGTGCAAAACATAACGTTCTACATAAAGAGACAAATGGTGAAAGAGGAAATAACGATGATAGCAAACTGTCCAAGAACATTTGATTTCCTTGAGGAAGACGATATTGAGAATACGTCTGTGAACTTCCTGATCAGCCAAAGCAGATTGCTGGATAGCATCAGGTTATCCCCATTGACAAAGCTGGATGGAGTAGATATTTGGAGCAACGAGAATTTGAAGAAGAAGCTCTTGAACGCTAGAAATGCATTTGTGAAGAAACCTACCCAGAACAGTGTCTTGGTTATCAATGCAAAGCCAGTTAGACAGGAAGCCACCATATATGATATCAATTTTCTTAAACAGAAGTTTAAGAAAGAGTTGATGGTATTGTAAGGAAAGTCAAGACTTTGGATACCGTTCCACCTCTATGCTGTTATTAATTTTGTCAACATTTGAAACTACTCGCAATGCATTGATTATTAACCATAATTTTAATATTTTGGCGTGAGCGTAAATGGGATCAAATTTAGAATATTTGCTTACATAAGGTTTAATTTGTCACTTTCCTAGGGCTAGCCGTATAGTTCGAGAAATATTATTTGACCGACTGTTATCTTACTTACGACATTTTGTTTTGCGTTAACACTTACTATACAATCAGCAGTCGATCACTTTTCTTTTATTAATGATGCAAAACAAATGGTCGTAAGTGAGATAAGAGTCTGTCAAATAATATTTTCATCACACCTGTTCGGTAAGTCGGCGCGGCGCACCCCGCGCGCCGCGCCGAGATTTCTTTTATGAAAATGATGAAAGTAAGTCATGCCTGATTTAGACCATTTTAGAGTAGTTTTGTGAAAATATATAGTTTTACTTTTTTGCATCACAGGTGTGATGAAAAACATTGTGTGTATCACGGGCGGTACAAGAATTATGAACTCGTGTGAAGTAAAGCCCGCGCCTTCGGCTTGGGCTTTACTTTCACACTCGTTCGCAAATTCTTACTTACCGCCCTAAATACACAATGTACTATCCCCGAACTATACACCTGTAAGCTCTTACGTAAGTTATAGGGACGGGGTTACGTAAGTTATAGAGGTGAATATCACTATCTCATTCCTTAGTACAGCTCCGTCCCTTACAACTAAAGCGTAATAATATGTGTACTTACAAGTAAAGCGTAAAATGTTTGTTTAGGAAACAAGCACATTTTATTTAACGCTTGTAAGTACACATGTAAAGGAAACAAGCACATTTTATTTTACGCTTTACTTGTAAGTACACATATGTATGTGTACTTACAAGCGTAAACATTTTAAGTACAGCCGCCACCAGAATATATTGTAGCGTCCGGAGCGTTCATAAATATCTGAACTCGCCTTTATTATTAGAATCTGTCTAGCGATCTAGAAGTGTTCTGTTCTCAGACGCAATTTTGAAAAATAATTTTCGATTAATATATTATATTTCAAAAATTGACAAAAGACATGTCAAGTCTCAATGTCTATTTTTAATATATGCAAAAACGAATTGTAAATTACATGCTTGTAAGGGTCAATCGAAATCAAAATAATTCTGATATTGTAATGTAAAATATTTGCATTAATACGAATAAGTTACAATAATTTGTTTTTTAAGTTTTAAGGACTGATTTTTCAATTGCCAGTTAACAGTATCTGTCAGATAAACGCTAGCTCTATCCTGTTTTGACTGATGACTTTAGAAAAGGATAGTTATAATTTTAACTAACGAATAAATTTATCTGGCGATTGAAAAATCGGCCCTTAATCTAATATTATTTAACTTAATGGTAATGTATGTTTTGTACTAGATATTACATTCTCAAAGTTTTTGTTTCTAAAAAGTATTTATTATTCTCTTTGGTGTTGTATTTCGATTGGCCTAGCATTACAGTCTTCTGACATAATTGGCAATAAGATATTTACTTATTTTTATCTCAGAAATGTGTGGTAGCCATAATATTTCACCGAATTTGGATCACAATTACTTTTATTTTACCTACACTGTTTGTAGACATTTTACATAATTATTTGCTTTGATATCAGATAATACTACCGGCATTTTTGCAGTAATTCATTGTACATTATTGTTAATTAAATGAATGTAACCTATGTTTGATTGTAGATGATCTACTACACATTTAACATTTTAAAATGAATATACTGACTATTGATCTTTAATTTTCAATGATTTGTTATCAATACATTATATTTCTTTATGTCATTTTATTGTATTTTAATAATTTTACACTTATTGAAGTAGACATGATTAAGTATTTTTAACATGAGTAATTATGAATAAATATTGATAAGTAGGTAAATCGTTTTATTATGAAATCAAATGTGGAATATTATTTCAATTAAATTCAACATTTTCAAATGTCAAATTTTCACATTTCCAAAATAAGAGGATCATATGTAGATAAGAATTGTGAATGTACATTGCCGACAAAAAAATAAGTTTTAATACAAACATTATTAAATGACGTACTGACATTTCTATTACTCCCTAGGGAATATCACTTTTCTATTACTCCCGGAATAGAATTACAGTTTTTTCGGTCACATAATTATGTCGTGTCACCAGCGTCGAACGTGTTAAACCGTAATCATATCTTTGACGTTGACTGTACATTGGCTTTTTGCAGTGGGCATCTAGATATTAATAATAAGATAATAACACGTGAAAGCCGTTTCAACTTATCTTATCGAAACTCCCGCATCCCTACCTCCCACCGCTCGACCCTAAGCCCCTTCCAGTAGGTACCTGCGCTTGGGCACAACCTGTTTCGCCCGTTGCCTTCAAACGAGGCTATTTTAAAACTATCAGTGAGCCCGCATAGTCTGCGTTTGTGTCAAATAATTTATCAGTGAATGCGAAGAAGCAATATCTAAAGTGTTGTGTAGAAGACGAAATAGGATTACAAATAAATGATCGTCAATTGTTTCAGTGCACGCGAAAAGTGAAATTCGATTTTTAAACGTTAGAATCGCATCGAGGTTTCGACTGTCAATTGTTTCTGCGGGTGGAAGAGAGATTCGTATTTGATAGTGTTTTTTTAATTCTCAAATTAATATGGCTACAGCGAGCATGTCGACGCCAATAAATAGGATAACACGAGACAATTTGACCGTGTTGATAAGGAACAACGTTTTGGACGATTCTGTGGAATTTGCGTCCGATAATGATATGGTGAGTTCGAATTCATCTATACTTATTGTTAGGTTAAAATTTTTCGTTGTCTTATTTTGTGTCCCAAAAAACGTGACACAGTTGTAATTTTTGTATGTTATGATGTTTTGTTTTTCAAATTTTTGATGTATGGATTAAAATGTAGCACAAAAAAGAAATATAAGTGCACCGGATTTTTTTATAATTATACTGAGTCGAAACAGCAACTAAAAGCGTGACAGAGTGGTATGAAACAAGACAACGAAAAGAATTTTGACCCAATTAGGAATTATGACTTTTTATATCAAAAGGGACCTGTCACTGTCACGCAACCTCCAATTTGTGTGTGCGAATCGTTGATAACGACGTAAGCGCCGTCGGTAATAAGGTCCCTTTTGATAGACAACGTTGCCATCAACTTGTCAATGTGTTAATCGACTTAAACATACCCCAGTACCAATGATCATGACATCAATGCAAATTGGATTTAAATCTTGAAAACAGATAGGTACATTATTTCAATTCATCGGTGTACTCTTGGCTAAACTCAGTCGTTTTTTGTCAAGTTCTTAAATTCGTCCCTTTCTGCTTTCGTCACCCGTTCTTCATTTTCCATTTTCGTGTGAAGCCTATTTCATATTTGGTAAACTTTGTGCTTTTGCCATTCTATACATTTTTGTCTAGAAAAACATAACAAATAATTTTATAGAAATATACAATAAATAATACATTTTTGTATAGAATAAAATCAAAGACGATAGGTCGAATAGCAAATGAGACCAAAAAAAACCGGCCAAGTGCGAGTCGGACTCGCGCGCAAAGGGTTCCGTACCATTATCAATTTATTATTTAAAAAATACAGTTAAATCATCCTACCTCAAAAACTATAGGAGATAATTTTATCAAACCAAAAATCGTTGATAGAGTTTATTAATGTGCATAACATATATTTTTTTCAGAATTTTATATCGCGTAGTTTAAAAAATAGAGGGGGGGGGGGGGACACATTTTTCAGACTTTGAGACCTGATATCTCGAAAACGATTTGCCTAAATAAAAATGTGATGTATGAACCTTCACATCATTTTCAAAGACCTTTCTATTAATACCCCACACGCTTATGTACAACTAAAAAAAAAATTCTATCCCTCAGTTACATGTATGGAGGGCCCCCACCCCAATGGTTTTTTTTACAATTTAGTATCACATTCCTGTAGCGGTTCATACAACACATATCCTTACCAAATTTCGTTACTGTAGCATTTATAGTTTCCGAGTAAATTGGCTGTGACAGACGGACAGACGGACATGACGAATCTATAAGGGTTCCGTTTTTGCCATTTTGGCTACGGAACCCTAAAAAAATAGACTAACATTGAACATGCCTTGGAACCGTGGATGTATACAATTGTACCTACGGATTATCCATTGCTATATGTAATTTGATGTGTCATGTGTGCGTGTCGTGTAAGTACGAGGAAAAGTGTGCATGACTTTGTGAACTACAATCACAGTTTGGTTTTAGTGACATAGCGTCTGGAAGTAGACTATTAGTCTATATCATACAATATAACGCAGGCATGTATCGACAGTTACGTTTCGTTATATAAATACATAAAGAATACAGTTTTGAAGATAATAATATTATCTTCAAAACTATATTATAGTGAAGTGAAGTGTCAATAAAATAACTCGTGCATTCTATGTCATTTAACTCTTTAAATGAAGTGTTAATAATCAAACAAAGACTTGGCTTAAAAAAGGACTAGTCACCAAGCCATAAACATTCAAAAAAATATAACGCAGGGATTGGATACCTGTTTTTTTCTTCATACAAGAGAACGGTTCTTATTTCGTTCTTCGGCATATTAATTCTTTGTTACCTAATGGAGGATTTAAACATGCCTAACTAAAAAAAAGAGTACTACATAAGCGTATAAAACATTTCTAAATATTTGGCTATTTCGAGGTTTTTCTAAAAACAAGTTTCAATTCGTGATATAACGCTTTGATATCACCAGCAGGTAGGTAGCTGATAAGTCATAATGTTAGAAAAGATTAGTGTATTGTAAAGCATTGTAAGGTTTCCCCGAAGGGCAACAAAGATTGACCGCCAAATCCTTTTTTTTTTCTCTCTTATACCTGATGTAGTTATATGCCAGACCGAGATGGTCCGTACTGCCTGCAAAAGGCCGCATTTACAAGCCTTAATTTGGTTTAACCTGTCCCGATGTCCTATAAAAGACCCATTTCTGGGTTACCGATTCAGCCAAAATTTTGTACAGAATACTATTTCGTTACTGCTATGCTATTCTCTTCATCCGCTCAGCTTGGTTTGTGTCAGATCAACCGACGATAATAACTATAATTTAATAATTATTTTTCAGATGGAAACCGACTCTCCAATCCGTAGTAAAAACCTCCAACCAGTCAGCAAGAAGCTCTTCCACTCGCCAATGCAAGGTTCAGAGCCAGAATCCCACACCTTGAGGAGTCCAGATCGTTCTAGAAGGAACCGGAAGAGGAAGCAGCTACTCATACCAGATGGGAACGAGAGGATCAAAAGGGCATACATTCAGGAGGAGGGGTATAGTGAAGGTGTTGGAATGAGGAAGAAAGTGCTGATCAGCTTGTTTCATAATAAGGAGTACTCGATGGACTGCTGTTAAATTAGTTTTCACGCACACACATACACACATCACATAATCAGCCTATGATAGTCCACTGCTGAACGTAGACCAGACTTTCGTAACAGGTAACGGGCTGTACTAATGCCACGAGGCTTTGCATTGTATATTAAGGTACTATTAGCAGCAAAAATGCAAGACCTATTCATGAATAAATCCATGAATTCATTCACTAATAAAAAAACAGGCCTACTACCGCGAACATCAAATCACATCACATCATCAGCCTGTGATAGTCCACTGCTGGACGTAGGCCTCTCCTATTAACTATGCGTACAGATACATTAGAAGGTAAATCCCCATAATTGCCACGCTGGGCAAGCGGATTGGCGATCGTGAACATCGAAGTTCACGATTCCCGGAATTTGTGTTCACTCCAACGAAGGCGTCATTAGAATGACACAGAAAATCCCAGAAATTTACGAACTTCGGTTTTTGCGAAGGCGTCATTAGAATGACACAAGAAATCCCAGAAATTTACGAACTTCGGTTTTTGCGAAGGCGTCATTAGAATGACACAGAAAATCTCCGAAATTTACGAACTTCGGTTTTTGCGGTAGGACCACTGGGTGCTTAGTCAAGTTTCCAATCGCTAACGCTTAAACGTCAATCGTAAACGAAAGGCAGCTAACTATTTTTATTTATTTATTTATTTATGTTAGGAGAACCAACAGCTATTACTACAACAATGTTAACTTAATTAGGTTACAAAAAGCCAATTACAGGTTCCCACCAATAGTAGCATAATGGGAATTATTAGGTGTATCACACTACCACATTATATAACCCTAGGTAACTACTTATTCTAACTAGTTCTTAAAACAAAACAATTTTTTTTTACATGCTTAAATTATACACTCGTTTTTTTATTTAAAAAAACTAGTCTTCGAATAGGGCAAGCTCACTCAAAGCTATTGTTAACCAAATTCTCAATTCAATCTTTGTCGCACTAATATGAAGGAGCGACAGAGAGGGAAAACTACGATACGCTACTAAGCGTTAGCGATTGGCAACTTGGCTAAGCATCCTGGTCTTTCGCAGCTAGATATTTACCCTACATTAAAGTATGAAAAGATTATTTACGTAAGTATTCTATTAGTTTTTATTGTTTATATACTGGTATTGAATATTGTTGATAAAGTAATGGTTAATCTTCTCTTCTTTACTTATCTTTTTACTACTATTTGATTTTTCTTCCTTATCATACCTAAGTGCCATTCGAGATTTATAATGAATTATTTTATGTGTGTCATGCGCTTCCAAAAAATAATATTATTTAATCATTAGATATAACGCACGTATGTAGAAAATACATAATCTGGCATTTTTGTTCTATTATTTCTATAAATGAAATGTTGGGTTCTACAGGGTAATTTTCTATTCCCCGGCGAAACTTTAGGGGGCTAATTGTTTGGTCATATTGACTTTTTGGCAAGGGACCGATATTAGATTCGACAAAAAAAAATCTTATGTTCCATACAAACCCTGAGATTAGTAGGCGGCCATGTGGAACATGCGATTTTTGTTCACGAATCGGAAGTCGGTCAGATAATAAAAGTCCATCAATTCGACTTCAGAATGAACCCTCTAATATTTGGCCTATAAAATATCATTCTGTATATTACATCGATATAATATAAGCTGAAAAATCAGAGTTGGGCAAAAAGTAATATGATTACTTCTATAAATTACATTTGTATGTGTACTTTGTAACATTTATTAAAAGTAGTCTGAAGGAGTAATCATATTACTTTTTGCCCAACTCTGTGAAAAATGCGATAAAAATTAGTCCTGTAGCCGTATAAGTATTGTCTACGTATTGTGTATGTTAAACTTTTTGTCTTCCAAAAGCTTTAAGGTAATCTATAATAGCTTTAAGATATACAAATTGTTAAAATGTATTTTATGTAATGTTAAATTAATTAAGAAATGTAATTTTAAATTAATTAAGAATATTGTGAATCATGAAAATAAAAGCCTGAAAAAATAAATACAAATATTCCTATAATTAATTGTTTTAATAATACCTTATTGCGTGGCGTGATGAGAAGAGGATGGGACAAGATGGAATAAGAAGAGCGCCATCTAGTAGCCGTACCATGACTTCGCAAGTATCGGTAACGTTAGGTTTTCCTTGATACGTAAAGCAGGCCACCGCGCTCGTATCCTACTAATATGTCAATGCAAGCGCGATTAGAATGCATCGAGTAAAACCTATCGTATCCTTTACTTTTCAACTCATTGTACGCCTACAAGATGCTTAGCCAAGTTGCCAATCGCTAACGCCGCGGTCACAACATCGGTCTAAGGCGACCGGCTTAGCGAAAAACGTATGGTGCTCCCTCTCGTACCCATATCGGCATCCCGCTCCAACTCATGGATTCGCTCGCCGCTGGTCGCCTTAGACCAATGTAGTGGCCGGGCCGTAACGCTTAGTAGCGTATCGTAGTTTTCACTCTCTGTCACTCTTTCATATTAGACACTTAGCTGCATTTCGTTTACGGTTGACGATTAAGCGTTAACGATTGGCATCTTGTCTAACTATTGTATACCTAACTATTGTAAAATCCCCATCGCTAATGGCCTGGCCACGACATTGGTCTAAAGGTGCATTCAGACCAAACGAGCAGTCGCTAACTATTCTAACCCCCTACTCTACGAAATTCGATCGTTACACAAAACGTGATTCGTTGATTTCGTAGAGTGGGGGATAGAATAGCGAAAGCTCGTTTGGTCTGACTGAATGCACCTTAAGGTGACCGATGGCGCACGAATTTATAAGTTGGAACGAGAGGCCGATATCGAATACGATATCTCGCACGTATGGTTTTCCGCCCCGCCGGTCGCCTTAGCCAGGCCGTAACGCCTTAACAATAGGGGCTTGCTCAGATATTTATGACCACCCTGACCGCTCAGGGTGCGTAACCAAGTTGCTAACGCTTAATCGTCAATCGTAAACGAAAAGCAGCTACCTGTCTTTGTCGCACTAATATGAAAGAGTGACAAAGAAGGAAAACTACGATACGCTATTAAGCGTCAGCAATTGGCAACTTGGCTAAGCATTCAGGTATATCAGGTCTGGGGGCCTACCATGATCTCTTAATGCGATTCAGTTTAGGTCCTACACTAAATCGCATTAGTGAATCGTGGTGATGGTGTACCTACGAACAAATAAAACACGGAAGCAGCACGCCATATTAAATTGCCTTTCAAAAGCGGTCCGGAATTTTAGATGACAAGTGTCAACCCCTTTCAATGCATCACAGTAATGAATTTCAATATCAACCTGTAAAAACTTAAACCGCCATTTAAATTGCTGTGATTGTTCCATCAAAGTTTTGATTGGCTATATTCTTTACGTTTGTCAATGATGTTGCGTCGAAATATGCGCGGTGTTAAGAAAAGCGCTATGTCCTGCCCATCTTCGCACAATTGAACAATTGTTTCTGGGGGCATTTTAGAGCCGGCGTTATAAGTCCATGTTATATATGGTTGCAGTGTGGTGTACCCATGTAAAGCAGGAGCGGGTCGGTAGTAAATATTAAAGCAGACTCAACCCGCCATCTTGTTTACCTATAATATCTCACAAATGCAAAGTAGCTCAAAAGTTCCCTAAGGACACGGCAATAATGAAAAAGCTGTTTTGTGTTAACAATGCTTTAGCTTCATGTCGAAGATTTCCCGGGGGGAGGGGGGATCGAACCATTCGACCAATCAGGCTAATGATTGCTATTGAGACAAGTTGTGCGTTTATTAAAGGAATTTAAGAGATTTCGTCGTGGGAGATAGTGTTGTTCGATACCGCGTAAATGGGACAAAAGTAATTGTAGTAAATTTTGCTGATGGTAGGACCTCGTGCAGGGTCCGTCCCGTTAACCTGCCACTAAATAGCATTGTTTGCACTGCTGTGTTTCGGTTTGGGGGTATTAGCCGGTGTAATTACTGGTATAGATAGAGGCACTCCATCTAAGTCCTCAGGGTAGGCAGCGTATTTGCGTGTGTTGCTGCTTTCCACCAGGTGGGCTGAGAGCTTAGTTTGTCTACCTTCGTCACAAAAAAAATCCGATTTTTCTACCAATTACTTGTATATGTGTACTTTATAATCTAGATTACACATTAAATTAGTTTTTGCCTAACTCTGCCTGTAGGTAAAGTTCTCATCATATCAGCCAAAAGACGTCCACTGCAAAACATGGGCCTCCCCCAAAGTTTGCCACAATGACTAGTCCGGTGAAAGGTTCTCGAGTGGCGGTCACGTACCGGAAGGGGCAGCTATATGCGAGTGGTGTAGGATAAAGTTTTATTTTATAATAAAATACATATTTCACACGAAAAACCATTCAGTAACATTTCACCTTGTAGATGTTATTTTAATATTTAGCTCCATTCAAGATTTATATTATAACAAATGATGGTTAGACTTTAGAATAAAATGAAAAGATATCTTCACACTTTAGTATAATGGCAGCATCTTTCAAAATCGCTAAAAATACAATATTAAATCCGCAATATAATGATCAAGAAGATATAAGTTACGAAAACTTGGTCTGAGGAATTATTGGCCAAATCGCGGGCTGTCACGGATGCCGCTAGAAATACTAAAAGAGGTTTTTAAGGAAGTTTTACCAAGCTTAAGGAATCCTTGAGGTTAGATAGATAATATCACGGAACAATCGTAGACAAGTCTACTTAGGCGGTGATTTTTTACATTAGAGAGATGGAAATCGTCCACTCGGCTATCTTTCGAATATTTTTTTTTAACATTTTCATTGCCAACGAGTAGTAGGAGTACGCGCTAGGCTCGTAGCCGATTCAGTGATTTTTCCGCTTTGTAGCGAGAGAAAATGGACCTCCCACAGAGAACTCCCCTCGGGAGTTCCCAGGGTTCAATGTGTTAACTAAACGTACACTAGAAGCGTGTACTTATATTTGTAAACCAGAAGTATTTGCCACTTTCAACAAGTTCACAGACACAGCACCGTTATTTTAAACTGAACTTACTCGTATTTGAAAGTCAAATTGCGAAACGCTCAAATATTGCTCTCAAAAAAATGTTAAACAATTTTTTCATTCCACATATTCGAGTACGGGTCTTTTTTTCTCTGCCAGGAGGGAACAAATCTATTTAAGGACTTTCCTCTGCCAGCCTACTTAAAAATAACTTTTGATATAATAAATATTACATTATACATTTTGCAAAACTTTTTTTTCTAACATCATCCTTCATATTTCTTCATATTTAAAATTTGTTTATTTACGTTCAACGTTCATCGTTGGGCCACCAATTTATTATGTGCATGCCAAACAACTCAATCGGTCCAGTAGCTCGGTGAATATCTGAAAGTTTCAACCGCCTAATTTTGGTAGCATCATTTTTGCTGAAGTTTCTCAATGTTATACTTCGTCATTTGTATAAGGTACCGTGCCTCCTTCAAATGACAAAGTAGCACATTGTAATGAATAGAAACTTCGGCAAAAATGAAGCCACCAAAATTAGGCGGTTGAAACGCTCAGATAATCACCCACATTTGGTTGGAGGACGAGGTCACGGAGGAGGAAGGACATATGCCGCTTCTGGTATAAGTATATAACTATACGGAAACGGAACAAAAATGGAACCGTTAGATATCCGTTTCTCAAAGGAAAAAAAAACAGGTACAGAAGAAGCCAGCAGAAATTTCTTACCTTTGACGGCGCTTAGCTTGTTGCCCACCATCTGCTTCGCCACAAACGCCGCCATTTTGATTTACTGCGCGCGCAACTGAAACAACGTTAATTCAAATTATTATTTTAAAATATGTGCCCATTCACCAGACATAGAAGTCGCGGTAGCACGATCAAAATTTGGCTAGTCCCTAGCTTAGGTTTTTGTTAAATTAGAACGGCTCTACATAAATATATATTTCGATATAACCGTAAGGTAAAAACATAGGAAATATACTAATTACTAATCTAACAAAACTTAAACAGCAATGCAAGTCTGGTTAGCTATACTAATCTTTCGTCAAGGGATGTAGACCGATTAAAAAGTACTCAATCGGAAGCTATTAGCAAAGGCTCTTAAGCCTTAAGCCCTCCAATTATTATAGCTACTTAAAGAATTTCATTTGGAAAAGAAAATGGTTTGAGGTAATTTCGATTGGAATTCTGCATTTAAATCCGAATCCGCTTATCTTAAGTCGCGTTTCCATTTGTGAATGGGTAATTTTTGGTCGTTTTATTATATGGAGGAGTTGGAGTATTTTTTATTATAAGTAAGTACTGTCTTTACCTCAGCAGTGTTATTCACTAAGGAAACCGCCTTGCTGTCAGCGCTGTATCAGCGCTGCAGCAGCGTCGAGCCTAAAAATGGTATTCACTAAAGGTGCGTTTAAACCAAAAAAGCATTCGCTGTTCTAGCGCCCGTTCTACGAAATCAACCAATCACGTTTTGTGTACCGATCGAATTTCGTAGAGTGGGAGGTTAGAACAGCGAATGCTCTTTTAGTTTGAACGCACCTTAATGTACTTTAAACGACACTAGTGCTCGGCGACGAATGCTGCGTGAGCTGGAACTACACTGCATCGAGAGTTTGACGTTTAATGTACGAACTTCGTATTCTCTAACGAAAAACAGCGACGAACTCGCCCACAACGCCGCTCACAGCTTCGATTCCTAATGTCAAATAAAACAGCTAGGATTTTAGACAACGCTGTCTCAACGTCGAGCTCGTTGACGAACGCAGCGTCGAATGTGTGAATAAGAGAATAGCATAGCTGAAGGAACATAAGCAATATTGAAGCTACCCCGATTGGGATACCTATACAGTGTGTGTCTATGATACTGGCTGTTATCGAAACCGAGGAATGCGATGCAGATTTCTAGCCGAACCGTGAACATTATTCGATGCAAAATGCTAATTTTAAAAGTAATTAACTAGGTACCTAAGAAAAGTTGATTGAGAAGCAATGTACTTCAAAATTAATCGTTAATTTGCACTTGACAATGACAGATCGCAGCCACTTGCTACGTTTGGCAACTAAGCAGTACACGCGTTACATTGATCGTTCGGAGGAAATAAAATTAATTGTACGGTCAATTTAATTATTTGTCAAATGTTAATACTTGAAAACGATTGCTAGTAATGCGTATTACTCGTATTAGTATTATTACTAGGGGTCGGAACTTTGGGTGTAAAACTTTAACAAAACTTCTCAAGTGGACTTGACATAGCAGATACATCCATAAAATATACATATCTACACACCCACACATTGTAGAAGATTCCGAAATAGGAAATAAAATTGAATACAGATATTTCAATAATATTCGTATTTTTCTTGGCTAAAGTGTTCCCATATGTCAATTTTAAAGTTTTGTTAAAGATTTGCACCCATAGTTCCGACCACTAATTATTACGCATTTTCATCAAATCCCGGGTCATGAAAACACACTGTATACCGACATAAATGCCACGCTTGGGAGTCGGGTTGGCCTTCTAAGTGGAGTGCACTGCACCACAATTAAGGTGCATGCAGGCTAAAAGAGCATTCGCTGTTCTATCCCCCTACTCTACGAAATTCGATCGTTACACGAAACGTGATTCGTTGATTTCGTAGAGTGGGGGATAGAACAGCGAATGCTCCTTTGGTCTTCATGCTCCTTTAGAAGGATGCTGCCCATCCACTGGTAAGTATAGTGTAAGGACCAGAGGCTGGAAAATCCATAGCAAAACAAAAAAACTGTCGCAATCAAACTGAGAAACATTTTTTTATCACTTTCCAGTAAGTGTTGTCTAAAAATCATAGCGATATGTTTAGATACATTATTTTATAATCATTCAAGCCAAACACAAAAGAAGTAGTAAGTTAAGGGTTTGTTGTATGTGTTATATCATATGAAATGCAACGTTACATATCATTCATATTAAGTAATAAATAACTATTCCCTCTTGTCTTCGCCGTAGTAGGGTGACAAAAACAAAAAAACAACCTCAAAAAGGACAAAAAAACAACACTAATTGAAATAATAGACACTTCAAAAAATGTATACTCCATAAGAGATTGAATATCAATATTTTAATTTCATTACGTATGATAGCGATAAAATATAAGTTGTGTCTTTGTGGATAATTATTATTTGTTTCAGAAGCTAAGGTTTTTGTCGTGGAGATTAGGCGGCGTTTACAACAGAGAGGTCTTGACCCTCGCTCCGGGACACTCCTGGTGCAAAAATTGTCAATCGCGATTCAGCGTGGCAATGCCGCGAGCGTGATGGCCACTTTTGCGCCAGGGATGACACGGGCGGGTTATTTGACTAGAATTTTAGGTATGTATTGTTTGTGACTTAAAATGTATGTTCATTGTAATAAAATAAAATTCATATAAAAAAAATCATATAATAATTCACATAAATATGCTCGTATATATTCAGAGACTAATAAAACCTAATCTAAAATCCTTTTTGTATCTTAAAACGGTTTGAAACGGACGTGGTTGATTATAAACTTATTCGATATCGATAATAAAATGTTTCTCAGCCTAGTTTCATTGCGACAGTATTTTGATTTGCTATGGATTTTCCGGGCTCTGGTAAGAACTATCCTTTCGACTTTGGTGGAGCCAAAATCGGGCTTTTAGTACCGTTAAAATTAAAACTAAAAATTAGTCTTCCAAGGTCAGAAGCTTTAATAACATATTTTAACAGTCACAGATGAAAGGTTACTTAATCTAGAACTTATAATAAACTTTGAAAAAGTATACTACGGACCCAATAACGTCAGTTTCCTTTATGGCACCAATAAATCTCGACCAACCAACTTTGCGAACAAAATTTATTTACGAAATTTTTGAATGCCTTAATCCCGAGAAAGTTGCGGACGAAATCCGTGGGAAGTAATGTTTTTTATGTGTTTTCTGAATTGCTAAACCGGAAAAATGTATTTACTGGGCTGAATCATTTCGAGTGGATTTTTTAACAATGATAAAAAATCTAATCAGTAGAAGTAAGAGTTACCTACGAATTTCGTTATTGCACGTGTCTCGTACGACGTTTTTTAGTACAGATGGCCCTCCGAAGTTTTGGACCTGACGTATAATGACACACTTCTCGCACTAGAGCTTAAAAAAGGCATCATCTGTACTAAAATAGTACATTACGACACAAGTGCAAAAAACACGAAATTCGAAACGAGTGGCGATGTTTCAAAACACGACCGATAGGGAGTGTTTTAAATCGACACGAGTTAAAAATTTCGTTTTTGCACGTGTCTCGTACGACGTTTTTTAGTACAGATGGCCCTCCGAAGTTTTGGACCTGACGTACAATAACCCACTTCTCGCACTAGAGCCTAAAAAGTACACCATCTGTACTAAAAAATATAAATTACAATTTCTTCTCTTTTTATTTTAGTTATTGCTTCTAGGCTGTTTTAACATAGGATTTGTATGTAACAAAGTGGAAAATATTTTTTTATTTATTACATTCATTTGAATCTTCGTCAAAAAGTCACCCTAATTAATAATTTATAAGTAAATAAATAAATAAATGTATTTTTCATCTTCATGACACTGAAATCCCGTTTTGAAACAGTAAAAAACAATTACTGTGATAATAATCAGAAATAAGGTATTTTTCTACGTGTTTAAAGCTACATTCCATTTTGAAAAGGTCATGTATGAGCGTGCATTCATAAAGCACCGCTTTGTAGTAGTGTGACTTCTCATCATCATCATCTCAGCCATAAGACGTCCACTGCTGAACATAGGCCTCCCTTCTGGACCTCCACACTACTTTATGGTATTTTAGAAGTCACTGGTGTGAAAAATTATATAAACGAATTAGATTTGTTCCACAAAACTTATGATTACATTTCCAAAAATGTTTTATTAACTATCAATTAATGGAAAACAAATAGATATCCCAAAGCACCAATTCACCAAACCTTTCTATAATCATACTTAGCATTTTAAAACCCTGTTATAAAAGTACAGAAGGGAGCAGCCTAGTAATATTATACCTACTCTCAATTTTAATAGAAGCGAGAAACTACCTAATTGTGTTAGAACTGGCTCGAGTCGGTTTCATCTGGTTAAAACTAGTTTGATAATATCATTCGGCAGCTGAATTGAACCAGCTTCTGAACTTTATGGAAATTATATTGCATTTATATGATCTACTGTATTTTTTTTTTTCGAGAAAGGGCAACATTTCTTGACAAATCAAGATTTCCACAAATCTTATAAAAGAATTGGATATTCGTTGGAATAAGTGTTTGGCCCTTAAGGGAGACTATGTTAAGACGTAATTGTAATTTGTACAAAAAACTGATGATTTTTCGACTTTTTAAAAAACATCGCAATCAGCCCTCGTAAAATACTTAAACCTCCTTTAATCAATTTAACGCCCTTAATCGTTAACATTTGCCGCGTGGCGACGGCAGTAAGAATACATTTGTCACCACCCCAACTCCTCCTGCGGGTGTCGTAAGAGTCGAAGTCGACTAAGGGATTGAAGACAGTGTTACTGACCATTCTACAAGATTGATGATGGGCAGCAGCGTCATCATAGTGGACACATTACTGCGATCGCCAATCCACTTGCCCAGCGATTTACCTCCTAATGCGTCTGTACGCAAATGTTATATTATTACCTTTCGTCCTTATTGGACGTAGGTCCAGCAGTGGACAAATATAGGCTGATGATGATGATGATGAATCGTAAACATTTCCTAACTTAGCAAGCCGCTAATTATTTGCCCCTTTTGCTCTTGTAGACAATATTGGTAAGACCGAAAGGGACAACGAAAAATGTTCAAACTTCAAGTTTATGAAAGTGCAATAAAGAAGGTTTACTTTTTGTTATATTGTTTCAAACTAATTCAAACTACGTAGTAATTTAAGTATCTTTCGGTTTAAAAAAAAAAACAACATTAATCGCTCGGCATCGCCTAGAAAGTAGGTAAGTATCGATATAAGTGTTTACAATTACCACACCATACCATTTTAAACTAAATCGGAACTATACTTTTACTAATTGTGAATTTATCCTTACATTTCGACTGTAGAGTTAACCCCTTAGTCATAAACGCCTTCTAACTTAGCAAACTGTTAAGTATTGTTTATCCTTTTCGCTCTGATAGACATATTGATAAGACGGAAAAGGACAACCCAAACTTAGCGGCTGAATAAGGGGTTAATCTGGTATAATTATATTTTTTTAAGTAATCTCAGTATAAAATATATACGCGAAAAGCATTTCAAAAACACAAAACAGTTACATTTCACATTACGTAACGTCTCCACACATAGCGCCATCTACCGACGATATCTGAAACTACCGAGCGACGTTATCTATCAAACGGTTCGGCGATATTGCGAGAGATGGCGCTAGTATCGAAGATTGAACGAGACGCCGTTGCCATGGTAACGGATTTCTTATTTATGGGGTGTTTAGTAGCCTTCGGGCGATAGTGCACCACAATGAATTTTACTGTCCGGCAGACCGAGTTTTCATGGTCCGATATGGCATGAAAAAAACGCATGATTGGCTTGTGCACTTGCCCGTCTTTTTACTCGGAGGTGCGGCATAGTAGCATGAAAAAAACGGATGATTGGCTTGTAAAATCGGACTATCGGGGACGGTAAAAGTCAGTGCAATTCCGGACGCAGTGTACAAGCTTTAACACGTTTTTCATAGCTGTCATCTCGGATCGGAAAAATACTGTCCGGAATGGGGAAAAGTAAAATGTCGGACGGTAAAATTACGTATACACAAGCTACAATATACATTTAATGGCGTGGCATATCGGACCGTAAAAAACCGGACTACCGGACGGTAAAAGTCAGTGTAGTGCACAAACGCCCTTCGGCTTTTTCTGCCTTATTGGAAGTAACCGAAGATGTGCAAGTAGTGAGCTATCACAAGCGTCTAAGTAAGTAATTTATATGCATTTTATTTGCATTACTTCATAATTTGAGCAGATTTTCAGAGTGTCATTTTAAGTTCTCAAAAAGTATGAACATGTAATCAAGACTGATTGACAAAATGACTATCAAAATTCATTACCATTCTTATTTCGTTACCACGTTTCGTTATTTGGTATTTCGTTACCATTCTTTTGCATAATTATTATGCCTGGGTGCTTAGCCAAGTTGCCAATCGCTAGCGCTTCATCGTTAATCGCAGCTAACTGTCTTTGTCGCACTAATATGAAAGAGTGACAGAGAGGGAAAACTACGTTACGCTACTAAGCGCTAGCGATTGGCATCTTGGCTAAGCACCCTGTTATTTCGCATACCTATCTATAGGTGAAAAACTTAAGAAAGTCACCTGTTGTACGTGTGAGTGACGTATTCGAATAGAGAACACATATTTGAAATTAGTAACACGAACAAAACAAATGCCTATTCGAACACGTCACTCACACATACAACAGGTGACTTTATTAAGTTTTTCACCTATAATTAAGAAATTCCATAATCTATAAAACCTTTACTGTAAAGAAACTGTCAATAATAGAATTTTATAAAATTGGTAAAATTATAGGAAAGCAATGCCTCCCGCAATTAGCGCTAACTAATAATAAAATTATCTACAAACTTTTTGAGTACAATATTTTATGTAATAGGTACCTACGGAAGAAAAACAACGTTTATTGTGAATATATTTCTATTGTTTTGATGTGGCAGGATGAACAATACAATAAATGATCGCGATTTCTATTACATATTCGTATTTATATTTCAGACTTTTGAGGTTCAGTCTCATTGGCAAATATCTATTCGTAGATATTGCTAGATTTCGATTAATACGTCATATTTTCGAGACTACGATCAGAATAAATGTAGGTACTTGAAACAAAATGATTTAGATACAATTAAGTATTTTGAGATTATTCAAGCTTGGTATATAGCCTCGTAAGTATATAGTATAAGGCCCTATAAACGTTCCATTTTTAGGACAACAAAACTTACTCATACCGGCCCATGACGTCATATTTTTCAAAGAAATATGCATTTTATTTTCTAGGTCCTTCCTAGGTCAAATATAATGTCCTTTTTTTAGGACACTGAGCTATTATTTAACTTGTCCTAAAACAAGAATGGACCTTACGAGGGGTCCTACTCAAGTATGAGCGTTTACTTTTTATATAAAGTAAAATAAAAAACTCCTAGTCGAAACATGTCGAGAAATAATTTTAAATTACGCGAGTTCGCTAAATAGTTGACACAAAATTGTTTTCATCATCATCATCATCAGCCTATGATAGTCCACTGCTGGACGTACCTAGGCCTCTCCTATTAATTATGCGAATAGACGCATTATACACGGTGCCTCGCGAGGAAACCACATAATTTTAACTATGCATTCTAGACATCAAAATAAACAAAAACTATTATGAGACCAAATGTAAAATTCCACAAAAAATAAATTATTTTTTTCGATTTTTTTTAGACTTTTTGAATACTTTTTAACATTTCCAATACTTTTTATCATAACAACAATTTGTTAAAACTAATTTTTTAAATGTTTTTTTTTTAGGGACAGGTTTTTTCGTCAAGTCTTTTCTTATTTTTTGATTGTCAGGCAAAAGGTGTGGTAATATTAGAAGACATTGTCGCAACATTGTAATCAAAAAGAAGTTTTATGACGAGATTGACGAGTTACGTCGAAAAACTTTTTCCCAAAAAAGGTTAATTATCTTTGGAACCAAGCCGAATTCAGGAAATTTTAACATTAAAAACTCTAAATATGCTCAGGAATTCAAAATTAAAATTATGTGGGTTCCTCGCGAGGCACCGTGTATAGAAGGTAAATGCCCATAAACGCCACGCTGGGCAAGCGGATTGGCGATCGCAGTTATGTGTCCACTGTGATGACGCTGCTGCCCATCATCAATCTTTTATCAAACAATGGTCAGTGATATTTCGATCCCTTAGTCCACTCTCACGACAAATTGTTTTAAAAATCCTAAAAACATAAAATAATAGGAATTTCGCAATAAGGTGCACGTTGACAAAAAAGCATTTCAAAATTGGAATCGCGACATAACAAAGAAATCAAATGCAGATGGAACGTTGTAAAATGGCGCGTCGTGTCGGAAGTAATTGGCAGGCTACTTGCAATCTTGTATTCTAGTGTGTCGCACTCCAGTGACCAGACAATTGGGGTCTCTTCTCTACAGACTGTGTTTAAAGTCGTAAAATAAAGAAAGAATAAATAGATTATAAAATATTAGATGGCATATACCAAAGAAAAAC
This sequence comes from Thaumatotibia leucotreta, assembly GCA_025490895.1. Taxonomy (NCBI): domain Eukaryota; kingdom Metazoa; phylum Arthropoda; class Insecta; order Lepidoptera; family Tortricidae; genus Thaumatotibia; species Thaumatotibia leucotreta. The sequence continues at coordinate 3,197 of JALPQI010009881.1, read as the reverse complement.
TATGTACTTCAAAAAATATATATGTAAAAAATATACTTTAGGTCAAAGAATACGTGTCGGGTATAAAATTTAATATATAACATGCTGTAAGCACGCTGATTTCAAATACATTTTTAAAATATTTACATGATAAGTGGATTCCAATTTAATATCCAATTGTGTTGGATATTCCCTGTTTTTTTATAAAATACAAAAACATGTAATTTTAACGTCAGATGATTCCGTAAATATAAAAATAGCATGACATGATGCGGTTTCTTTAAGCACTCTAAAATTTTGGCTGTACAAATCAGTGTAACGACCATTTTTTTATTGTATGATTAATTTAGGAAAATTACAATATAAACTGATATAAAAAGGGATTCTACCTATCATATTTGAAAACTCTCTTTAAAATCAGCCCTTTTACGGCATTTTTACGATAAATTACACCTGACCCGTATTATTTTACCGCGAATATAATTATTTTGATTCGAACAGATATTACAGAGTTAAATAGATATATCAGCACCATACATGAAGATACAACGATCTGAATGTGCTTGTTCCTAGATGGCACCACTATTGTTATTATTGTTGTTGGTTCATTGGGCACAGATGGCTCTTAAACAGTATTACACTACCTTGCCACTAACGGAACGCATTATGTTAGCCTCCGTAGTCTAGTTGGTAGTTGGTAGTGATCCTGCCTATGAAGCTGGAGGTTCTGGGTTCGAATCCCGGCGAGGGCATTATTTGTGTATTTATTTATCACAAATATTTGTTCCTTGGTCATGGCTGTCTATGTACAAGTATCTAAGTATCTATATGTATCTATCTATTATATATATCGTCGCCTAGTACCCACATCACAAGCCCTAATTGAGCTTACCGTGGGACTAGGTCGATTTGTGTGAGATGTCCCAAGATATTTATTTTTTATTTTATTTTTATTATCACTTGCATATTTCGCCACATTGCAATATAGGGAGATTGGTACGGTGGTCCAAGCGTTCGGCTTTATTAGAGTACTCTGTGATCCCAGTAAGAGCGCTGAAATTTATATATAACTCTCTAGCTTTTGGAATGACACCTCGTAAAACGGGTAACAAGACATACCTAGTTGTTAACAATCTCGAAAATTCACTCTCTTGTGAGCTTCAAATCTACGACTTGCAAAGACAGTACATTGTCACATTTCATAATATGTTTACATTTTAGAACGTACGTTCAAGGCAAAAGGGTTCAATTCCTGGCTGACCATTCCTACATCAGTCGTTCTAGCACTTCTTCTGTTTGGCAGCAACTCGCGACTTTGTTGCGGCTAACCGTCACTATTTGATTGTATTGCTTAAAAAGAGACGGGAAGCTGTGAAAAAGCTGTGTCTTGTCAAAGATTAGATATGCTAGGGCACCAACCAACGTAACAAGCCGGTTAATTTGAACCCGGAACCTCCAGCTTCATAGGCAGGGTCACTACCAACTAAGCTATAGTCTAGTCAGTCTACGCAACTCGAATTTTGTTTTTTTCTGTTATTGGCACAGAATAACTTAAGAATTGTTCCCAAACTTTCCAATAACGTTGGTTTGAAGAATCTATTATATTTATCCAAGTCAAAGTTGGAATTGCATTGAGGATGAGAGAAATGCATTTTGCGGTGCGAGTTTGAAATGATTCCCTGCAAGTTCTTCAATTTAATGGTGGGGTGGGCCATTTTATAATTGTATTTAAACACCCCACACACTTTTCTAAATATAGGTTTTTTTTTAATCTTAATTTACAACTCAATATTAACAAACCCATTTCATCCTAGCAGGGAAAAATGATTGTTGAAGAATTTCCAGACATTTTTCGAAACTTACATTCGTTTATCCCTGAACAAAATTTATAAATTATATTGATGGTAACGGAATGAGAAAATAATTTAAGAAAATATTTTTTGATCGAAATAGCTCGTGATTCTAAGTAGAAACCACAAAAAAATTTATACCAAATAAAATATGGTCGGGAAGGTTCAAAAATATAGCATTCGCAGGGTATGTAAGTAGGGTACTAATTTATAAAAAATAAAGGTGATTTGTGTATAGGGCGTATTAGAAATACAGGGAATAAGAATAAAAAAGAATCATTTAAAGTTTTCCTTAAGATTACACCAAACTTACGTTTTTTGCGGATAACAAAATATTCTCCTAGTTTCGTGTCCATAAAACTGATGGGAATACTTGAGAGGGAACTCGGAGGTCGTTAAATGGCACTTAGTACATACGACGCTTTACTCCTAAATCATTCTCATATACATTATTATGGAAGGGTGCATTACCTTTTCGCTTGGGCCGTTTTAGAAACCATAGATTCTAAACCAATTTAGACAACATAATTATTTTTCTTTATTGGAAACCTGGTTTCAAATAAAACATGATTCTGTTGTCTAAACTAGTTTCCTGTACAGAATATAATATCTTCTTTTGAAACTCATTCACGATTTTTAATAACAAACTACAGCATTCGTATTTTCGTGGAAATGTCCGTATTCATATTGCTGTCACAATGAGCGTCAATAGCCATTTCATTGAGGTTGATTGAGACAGATCGGTAATGCGGACATTTTCGTTTAATAGGCATGATGACTGGCAAGTCAAATCAGCATCTGTTTTCGACCTGGCAAAACGATCACCACTATGGAATTTTATATGAAATACTCATAAGTGACGTCACGTTTGAGTACCGCCAAATGACCTACTCTTTTAAGTTCTTTTCAATTTATTAAATAGAAATTCTGTACAAAAATTACTGCAATCTACATCTTAGTAATAATTTCTTCGTGTATTATGTCATGCATAATGTTAAATAATTTATTTTAACTTCAGTCATCATCCCTATTTATGCACCAAAAGGTACATCTGTACAACAAACATCATCACACAAAGGTGGGTTAGGTTAACCCTCTATAGGGCAACGATCTCAAAAACGACCACCCTATGGCACTGTTTTTGTATTTTTTTCTTGTACAGAAATGTTCGTACTATATATTGGCGTTGAGGCTTGAACCCATGATTTTTTTGAGTCTTGCCCGTTAAAGAGTTAAGTTAGAACTGCGAGATTACGCATACAACTAACACAAAGGTGGGGTTAGGTTAGAACTGCGACAGTACGCATACGACTAACACAAAGGTGGGGTTAGGTTAGGTTAGAACTGCGACATTACGCATACAACTAT
>JALPQI010009880.1:0-40230 GCA_025490895.1 Thaumatotibia leucotreta | reverse complement strand
ATTAGGTATGAAAAGGATAATGCGTGTAAATTAGTAAACAACTGCGATTTTTTCCATATTGTCTGAGGTAAATCGGATTTTATGATAATGAAATAAGGACTTACAGTTTACTAAGAGAACACTAAAAACCTCACTTATTTTTTTTAGCATATTATTTTATTTTTATTTGTGAAATATTATTTAACTAAAAATAGACAAATAAAAATTAAAGTCACAATGCAATAAATTAATTACATCGGCAGCATTTTTAGACTATTATTTGGCCACGAAACTTAAATATGTTCTGCAAACTACTTTTTGACATTTTCCAACTAGTTGCTAACTATACAAGTATACAGTATACACGTTTGAATTTTTTCAATGATTTAGCTTCTCGTCTATCGTTTCTTAAGTGTATCTTCATAGTATAGGCCATAACTGTTATATAGGATTGAAGAGGCAGACAATGTTGTGGATGTCTTCTTTTTAATCAAATTCTAAGATTATTTTATTAAATAGCTCTAATGTCTGATCCTAATTATGTGCCCTTGCCAAATCAGACCGAAACAATCGGCGAGAGATACTGTCTTCGATAGATATCAAGAAACCGATCGGATGCAATATTTTCTGTAAATATCGCCGCCAAATTGGCCCTGTTGCGAAATAGGAAGCAGTTAAAAGACCATAAGAACAAATTCCCTGTCAAGCAAGTGCGTTCTTCCCGAAATTGTTTTTTTTTATGATTTTCTACTTACGCATATACTCTTCTACGACAGCATGACAGTATTAGGACCGCGGCAATGTAATTACTATCATATTTTACGTGACTTTTGTGGGCCACTTAAATGCAAAAATTCCATCCTTTTTTTACTGAGTCGACGTACAGTTCAATATCTAATTTTAAGGTATGCAACAGTGCAACTATGATTTCTGTGTTCAGACTTCGATGAATCTTCAATCATTATGACACTCTATGTATAATACATTGCTCATTGTGCATCTAGGGATGTAATTACGGTACTACTAACAAGAGTGTAAGAATCAGATGATTTACTGGATCCCAAGCTGGTGGTAGAGCTTCTTTCTATCCTATTGAAGTTTGGACATTTCATTATCTCAATGGCCTCACGCAAAAATCTAGGAATGTGTCTCTTCTCTTTAGAGAGAACCAAAGGCTTGTCAAACTTAATAGAATGATTTGGTCCATCCATTACATTATGGAGGTAGATCTATCAAATTTCCTCCATTGTCAGTCGCCCGCAGACCACGAACCCTGTAAAGTGTTCGAAATGTCGGGATGAAGTTAAATTTAATTAATATACGCGAATTTATCCATTTTCATAGTTTCATTTAGAAATTTAGTTCATTTTTAATATTTGCGTTTAACAATACAGCTTGGGCTTTTAACATTGTGATAGCTTCTCTGCTATTTTGATTCAAATATAACATTCTTTATTTTTTCATAATAAATGTCATAATAGCAAGCAGCACTGGTTGCGGGGGTAATTAGACACCGGGAAACAAAAAATCAAATCAAAAATTAAAATACGTTTATTAGCCAAAAAAAAAATACATTGCATACCTACTAATGAGTTTTACAGTGATCCCCACACTAGGCAAGGTCTGTATCGTGGGGGCCAGATCAGACAGAATATCCAAAAATAATCGGAAGAAGAAGAAGTCGGAATTCTTCAACGCGTTTCGTATTTTCTATATGACAGGAGTATAAGTTGTATGCAAATAATATTTTCTTAAAAGTGGTTAGTCTGGTAACTTTTTATTTGAGCAACTATACCAATGTGTTTTTCCATAAATTTACGGACGTTAGGATTATTGAGCCTATTCCAACGGATGTTACAGAAATAAGCAGAGGTCTATATAAAAGTCACTTTGCATGCCAGATTTTTTTTTAATGTTTAGCACTGTTTGTGACATTTTCTTTTTTGAGGTGGGTAATAGAAAAATCACTAACATTGCAATGTATCATGGACTGGTCGGAATCAAACTTTGATTCCCCATAGTCTTATATCCAGTTTTGTAACCGTTATAATGGCGGGACCAGATCTTGAATTCGATTAATTCGTATTGCATTATTTAGTACTGAATTAGTACTGTTTGGTACCTGTTGTAAAAAAAATAATACCTCTTCTATTTCAAAGTTATACTCATTCAGTCTGGTCCCGCCATTATAACGTTATAATGGCGGGACCAGACTATTTCAAATATAACTTTGAAATGGAAGAGGTACTAATTTTTTACAAAAGGTACCAAATAGTACCAATTCAGTACTAAATAATGAAATATGAATCGATCGAATACAGGATCTGGTCCCGCCATTATAACGGTTACCCAGTTTTGTATATAGCTTGAAGTTCCAGTGGATTTTCACTGATGAAAAATACTATTGAATATGTATTACAAATATTGGATGTCATATACCAAAGAAAGACGACCAAGATCACCAACGTCCGAGGTGGGAATCGAACCCACGTACTCAGCTTTCGCAGGTGATGCCTGTACCGCTCGGCCACGCGGTCTTAGGTCTAGGTCCAGTCAATTTTCTCGGGTAAATAAGTAATAATATGCAATATGCAAACACAAATCAAAAATATTTAGTTAATAAATAATTTGATTTGAATTTTTCTCAATAACTTCACTATTGATATGTTTTAAAATAAATGTATGTCTTAATTGGGTGTAACTTCACAACTCAAGCACGCTATTGCAGATTACTCATAGTCATATTGGAAATCATCGTATGGCTCTATAGACGCCAACGGGTCAGACATAACTAATTATGGAATTTTCCACATCGTATTTACCTACCGCTGACAGATACATACATACCGCTACGTTTGCAATCACCACTGATTGATACTGATAGGTACGTCATGAGTGACTGACAAGAAAATTACGAATCAATTTTCTTAGCAGTCAGTACATAAAATTCATACGACGGTGAACTACCACGACCTCCTAACTAAAATTTTGACGATTTTGAGATTTTTATGTGGTTGTGCTCGAAATTTAATTTGGCATCATTGCTGAAGAGACTGGTTTGATACTCATGTTATTTAGCCGCATAACAATAAATAACAATACCAACTAAGTTACGGTCCCTTAATATTGCTGCCATTAACTTATAAAGTCAAATGGAAATTAGCTGCTATTTACGGAAAAAAATGAAATTGCTGACATTATCTCCTATGTAGGTAAGTGTACATAGGAGATAATGTCAGTAAGTTTATTTTCGCGTCAGTATCGCCATACATCCTAGACGTGAACCCTATGTGATTGTGATATTGTGAATATAGTTATTTGGTTGATTTTGATATTGCGATTTAAAGAAGTAGATCTATAACAGAAGATGAATATTTTTTTTGTAACATTTTGGTAATTGATTATCTTCGTTTTTGATGTTGTGATTACTGTTATTTAGTATTTATTCAGTATTACACTACATAATATTAAGTTTACAATAAATGTCCACGAAATAAAGTAATGCCGCTGCCGTATAATTTTGTTAAGGAAACCTTACTTTTACGGATGTTATTAAAAAGAACGGCTCTTTGTCTTTCTTCTCGGACGCTGAGATTGATATTTATATAAGTTACGTAATCTTGCTCCATATTTATGGACTTTTAGTTAGTCTTCTGCATTTTAGTAGTGTTCTTTCTTATTGGTCAGTCATTTTGTTACCCAATGGGTTTTTAGTAAATTACTATATCGATACTTTAATTAACGGTAACTCTCGAGTCAATTTTTTTTATCTATTTCATGCCAAGCATGGAAATTGTCTCGGAAGACCGCACTTTTTTAGGCTTTAACTTTTGCATTAATCATTATCTGAAGTAATTTTGATTTTGACGACTTTTAAGCGAATGCTTATGGATTGTAGAACTTAAAACAGAAGAATCAATTTACAGTCCCATGTCCTATGTCTCTTTTAACTACATCGTGTAACAGTGGAGACTGATTTTACGATAGCTACTTTATTTCGTGGACAAGCGTTAATTTAACTAACAAACTAACAATAAAAATATCAACACACAATACACTTAATCAAAAAACCCTCCCCTTGTAGCCCCAGGTGCATAGGTACCCATCACGCTAGGAGCATTGACTCGTTGAACTGTGGCTGGCTTCTGCACCAGGAACGACCTAGTGCGGGGGTCCAAACCCCTCTCTTATAAGCGGCGTCCCGCCTCTCCTAAGAACGATAGAGCCTCTTGTTGGAATATTCAGTGAAAATAAAATAATTTGTAAAATAAAATATAAGAAGATGTTTACTGACAGAAGTGTTTATTCGAAGTGAAGGGTAAAATATTTAAATACTACAAATATCAAAAGAAAACTTAATCATAAAAGTCTATCACAACAGAGGTTACTATATTACAACATCCGCCCTTAATCAAGGTTGTGACAGACAAAACAAAAACATTAAGTTTCTAACCCTAAGTTACCCGTACACCGTTTGTGTGCGATAGGTCCGAGTGGCTTCGTAAGAATATCAGCAGGCATATCACTGCTTTGAATATACTCTAATTGAACTACATCATTAGATACCTTCTCCCTAATAAAGTGAAATCTAGTGTCTATATGCTTCGTCCTGCTGTGGTGTACCGGATTACGAACTAAATTGATGGCACTCTGGCTGTCAGAAGCTAATTTAATAGGAGATAATTTACCTGTTATTTCGTATATGAAACGACGTAAATAGCATGCTTCTTTAGTGGCAGACGCTAGTGACATATATTCCGATTCTGCTGATGATAAAGCCACTGTGGGTTGCTTTTTGGACTCCCAGGAAACTGGCCCTTCACCAAGTTTGAAAACGTATCCTGTATATGACCTTCTGTCAAACGGACAGTTAGCCCAATCCGCGTCACAGAAACCTTTCAGAGGCTCTCCACTCTTCCTGTAAACCAGTGAATAATTTAAAGTACCCTTCAGATATTGCAGAACTCTTTTTGCAGCATTCCAGTGTTCCTTAGTAAAACACGTATTAAACTGGCTCAAAAAACTCGTTGCATACGCAATATCGGGTCGTGAATTTACCGTCAGATACATGAGACATCCTATTAAGTTTTGATAAGGATAAGGCTCACCGACTTGACCATCACTTCTTTTTTCCATATTCTTTTTAACCAACGGAGTATTCACACTTTTACAATCAGTCATATTAAACCTTTTTAATAAAGAAAAAATATAATTTCGCTGGTTCACTTTAATGCTCTCGGAATCGGATTCAATTTGTAATCCTAAATAACATTTCAAGATTCCAAGATCTTTTAACGAAAAATATTTCGACAATTCTTTCTTGACAATGTCAAATGTCAGATCAGATTTAAAGAAGACTATTATGTCATCGACAAATATACCCAAAATTGCGAGTTCCTGACCAAAAAGTTTCGTGTATACGCAAGGCTCGGAAGGAGTTCCTGTAAAACCTATTTTTAAAAGCGTTTCGTTTAACTTTTTGTTCCATGCTCGCGGCGCCTGTTTAAGGCCATAAAGGGATTTTTTCAACAAACAAACCTTGTTCTCTTTGCCTTTTTCTAGAAAACCAAGAGGTTGTTCCATAAATACTTCTTCTTCTAAATCTCCATTTAGGAACGCTGTATCAACATCCAAGTGTTTCATTCTTAACCCCATCTCTGCAGCTAGGGCAAATAACGTGCGAAGGGAAGAATGTCGAATCACTGGTGCAAAAGTCTCGTCGTAGTCAACTCCTTTGACTTGATTAAACCCTTTGACGACCAGTCTCGCTTTATACTTCGTGATATTACCGCATGCGTCCTTTTTAATCTTGTAAACCCACTTACATGGTATGACCTTTTTATTTGGTCTTTCTACTAAATTCCATGTGTGAAGTTTCTTTAACGAAGTGTACTCTTCAGCCATAGCATGACGCCATCTATCAGCATCATCGGCATGAGTAGCTTCGTAATAAGTCGTAGGCTCATTAGAATCTAATGATGATACATTGTAAGTGAGGAAATCTGGTGGTTTCCTATTTCGTGAGGGGTACCTCTGCTCAGGGAGAGTCTCCTCTTCCAAACTCGCTGGCTCCTCGTCAACACTACGTAGCCTCGGGTCACTGGAAGAATCTTGCTCTTCCGTCACTGACTCTTTAACATTATCTGGGCTTACCGGTAAAGGTTCCACCACAATGTCGGTACTCTCATCACAATCGTAGAATTGATAATTCTCAGGCTCCGTCTCTTCTTCACTTTCAAACAATAAGATAGAGTCTGATTGCACTTCAGGAACAGTTTGTCTCTTCTTTAATCCTGTGAAACAAGTTTCGAAAAAATTTGCATCTCTGGACGTAAAGAACTTTCGTGGGTTAGCAGGATCTCTAAAAACAAAAGTGTTTTTATTTTCTGAGTAACCGACGAAAATCGCTTCCTTTGCCTTGACATCCAATTTCTTCCTGTGACACGAAGGTATGTGAACAAGTGCTCTACATCCGAACACTTTCAAATGACTCAGATCACCTTTACGACCATACCATCTGTCATAAGGAATTTGTCCACCTAGGGCTCGATGAGGAGACCTATTCTTGAGGTATACGGCAACTCGGAATGCATCTTCCCAGAATGCTTTCGGCAGTGCGCTTTCAGCTAGCAAAGTCCTCGCCTTTTCTGTAATAGAACGATGAGTACGTTCCGCTACTCCAACTTGCTGAGGGCTGTAAGGCGTTGTTGTTTGATGTTCGATACCTTTTGAAACGAGATAATCAACAAACTCTTTATTTATGAACTCCTTACCTCCATCAGTCCTAACAGATTTAATTTTCTTGTCTAATTGATTTTCAACAAAGGTTTGAAACAGACAGAATTTATCTTTGACCTCAGTTTTGGAAGAAATAAAATAAGCAAAAACTTTTCGTGTGTTATCGTCTACTATTGTTAAGATATACCTGTTTCCTTGAAAAGAGGTAGTAGACACAGGTCCCAAGAGATCCATATGGATAAGCTCCAGTGGGGAAGTAGCCCTATTAAACGCTACTTTCTTAAAAGGTTTTCTTGCTTGTTTACCTTCCACGCAAGCAATGCAACTATTTTTATCTACCTCTGTATACTTTACGCCTACCTTATGATTCTTCAGTTGGTGCATGCCTATGCGACACAAATGTCCTAACCTCTTGTGCCAAAGTTGATAACTATCCTGACAGCCAGAGTGTACACCTTGTGTCAAATTATTATTTGCCACATTCTCGGAAACATCGACAGTACCATCTAAAACGTACAATCCACCGCAGGGTGAGGCATGAGCAACAGATTCACCTGTAAAACGAAAATTATCAGATTTATAAAAGTTACATCCATTTTTATCAAAAACACATATAAAACCCTTATCTACAATTTTTTGTACAGACAACAAATTAGCCTTTAAATCTGGCACATAAGCAACATCACTTATTTTGTTGACAACATTTTCGGGTGTGTTTATACGGACATTTCCAACTCCGCAGCATTCAATCTGTTCACCGTTTGCGACAGTAACGACACCTTGGTTCTGCAACTTAATATTCTGAAACCAATCTCGCCGAGAAGACATGTGCCTTGTGCAGCCCGAATCCACATAGATTATGTCCCTACTAGAGTTGCCAGAAGTATTGAGGGCTGTAGATTTAGTATTATTGATAGTTACCTTATCAACATTCTCCTTCTTGCATCTCAGTGGACAATCTGGTCTCTTATGTCCAGGCTTCTTGCATTCGTAACACACAATGCCCTTTTTCTTCTTCATAGGCTTCCGTTTCACATTAAAAACAGAATCTGTTGGAACGGCTGAAGTGTCCTTAGACATTTCGTTCAGCAGTTTTGTTTTTACCAAATCAGTGGTCACGTCGACATTACAGTTCTCTAGAGCCATAATAAGAGGTTCATATTTTGGCGTAAGACCTCCCAAAAGTATCGCAGCAATAGATTTGTCTTCTATGACTACATCTATATCCGCAAGATCCTGTGCGGTTGACATCACTGCGGTAATATACAGCTCTACATTTTCAAATTCTGTCAGACTCAATCTGTACAGTTTACGCTCTAAAGCTAATCTTCGTCCCATTCTCTTATCTTCAAAAGCTTTTTGCAAAGATTTCCATGCTTCGGCTGCAGTTTTAGCACATCTAACGTGCGTTATCGCTGCACCATCTACTGTTAAGCAAATTTTTGCAAGCGCTTTCTCATCAAGACGTACCTTATTCGAGGCTGGAGTCGTGTCTCCTTCAGGGTAACCGACGATTGTCGCCCACAGGTCCTCGTGCAAAAGGTAGTTGCGCATCTTAAATTTCGACGTAGGATATCCATCTTTGCTCCTCAAGTAAAAAGATGGAATAGATGAGCTTGCAGGGAAAATTTTCACACTCGATCCATCTCTAGTTTCGTGTCCCATTTTTGGAATATATTATACACACGAAAAACTAAATTTATTTTACAGATTTCACTTCATACTAAGCACCGCATTATTTTGCAGAGCGTTCGTGCTGATAACGTGTTGGAATATTCAGTGAAAATAAAATAATTTGTAAAATAAAATATAAGAAGATGTTTACTGACAGAAGTGTTTATTCGAAGTGAAGGGTAAAATATTTAAATACTACAAATATCAAAAGAAAACTTAATCATAAAAGTCTATCACAACAGAGGTTACTATATTACAACACCTCTGAACACCAACAACCCGTATTATCAACCGCCAATGGGACAAACAAATAGTTGATAAGCTTCGAGTATTTTTCGCTCTTACGCACCGCTGTCAACTCAGCCGCCGCCCCTGACACCCACATAGTGCCGATAGTCAAATGTGAGTGAGCGAACGTGCTATCGCAAGTTGCGTTCCACAATAGGCCAGTGCTGTAGGCCAATATCTCAGCGTCGCATACCTGAGAGTACCCGCTAACCTCCTACCCCCCTAGGCACCTACCTATATGCCAGGGCACCAGAGTGAGACAGTCTGGTCTCTTCCCATCTGTACGGAAGAGAACGGACGGCTCCGGTACAAAAAAAATCAGCTGTTTCATACATTTCGGCCGGCGTAATGCCGCCAATTTGTATGAAACAGCAGATTTTTTTTTCGCGATTTCGACTTTGTCCCCATAGTAAAAGTTGGTGAGTATGACCTACACATTCACTACGTAGAATTTGAACGGTCGAAAAAAAAACACCCTGGTAGCGGTCGAGGTCCCCAAATAAATCGGAGCAACGTAAAATTTCAATAAATTCGTTACGTAAAAAAGGGCAATAAATTAGAGGCATGTAAATTCGTCACAAATTTAGGAGCAACCACTTTTCAATGAATTCGTAACGTATAATTAGGCAAACATATCGGAACACAGAGATAATCAGAAATATCTGAGCAGTCAGGGTGGTCGTAAATATCTCAACATTTATGGAAAATATATCTTAGCGTCATATACACATCGCTTTAAATTCTTTATGGTCAGCCACAAGTCTTGACTAGGTTGTCAATAATTTGAATTTAGAACAGAGTGGTTTGTTATGACGTTCTTCGAAAAGAGTAGACATTTGTCATCGTGACAAATATATTTTTGTCTCTTTCGCAAATTGATGAGAAATTATGCCTAAATCATTATTTAAAATTAGTTATCTAGTTAACCGCTGTTTTGACGTATTACAAAAATTGGCAAAGGTAGCCAAGAACAAGGTAAGGAGCAAAGCTAAATTTCGTGAGAAGATGTCGGGTACTCTGGGGTGGCGCAATAAAGTTCGAGTAATAATTATATTAGGAAGAGGTATAGAAGTAGGTATTATTAAACAGCGATTACAATGGGATTTGAAAGTACTGTTGACACAACAGTGTATAAGTCAATCTAGAATGGAAAATAATCAGACAAATATCCACCTGGAGGTGTAGCATCGCAGATGCCAACCCTTTTCATCATGATTGATGATGATTTCAGTGATCGTGGTTCAAGTATTTTGTTATAATTGCTAAAGGTTCGTTGGCCAATTAGAAAAGACAAATCCTTTTAAATAAACCCACAGAAAAAAAATCAGGAGCTGTCAAATCAGGCGATCTTGGCGGCCAGTTAATGTCACCTTTTTATCACACTTGCTGTCTCAGCGCGCCATTGCTTGCATGCATAGCGGGAGTAATAGAAAAGTGAAATTCCCTAGGGAGCAATAGAAATGTCAGTACGTCATTTAATAATATTTTGTCTTAAAACTTATTTTTATGAAAGAGAAATTCTGAATGTATAAGACATACTAAGTAGTATTTGTTTTTAGAGACCATAATTATCTATCATCGATTTTGATAAAAAAACTGCATTAGAAAAAAAAAGTGAAAACAATGTATTTTTCTCAAACATGCAATGAAATCATATTTTAAAGACAAACGGGTCTTAATCGCGTAAACTTACGTTTAATTATATCCTGACGTTTCGGGCATGACGTTACACCCGTGGTCGCAGGCAGACTCAGAGGTCTGAGCCGTACTTCCCGGCCTCGGTAGTAATGTACTATTATTCATTTTAGACATCATGCTTGTTAGGGGATATAGTTCCTAAAAACAAATATTACTATTTACTGCTTAAGACCTACACAATGGATATCCGAATAGAAATAGTGCAGATAAGTTTATTTTTTCAAAACAACCGGATTCGAATCCCCTGTTGGGTAGTCTTTTTTCTTCAAATATATTAATGCATGTTTATTAAAATCGATGACATGGTATCTAAGAACATATTTTCGTACATCCGATAGTTTCAGACATTCCCATACTGACTGATTTTAATGAGCCCCCATTTTAGTAAAGCAACAATAGCATAAACATATAATATATAATATCATATATTATGTATAATATCACTGTTACTGATGTCAAGCCTCCGCAGGTTACGTCTACCGCTTACTATCGGACGGTCCGTGTGCGTGTTTGCCACCAACATACAATTATCACTGATAATACGTGCGAAAAGGAAATTCGTAACTCGTGTAGATTTAATTTATCTCCACTCAACTTAATTTTTTTCGCACTTGTATCGTAATTTACTATTTTACTTTCGGAAAGTCGTTACAGTTGTCACAAGGTTTAGAACGATTTTCGTAAATTCTTGATATGAGGTTCGACCTACCTATGTTGGAATTTCGCTACAATTGTGGTATTTTTGTGACAATATATAATTTTGCCTCGCTTAAAAGACGGTATTTATTGTTGATTGCTAAAAGTTCTTGCAATATATTTGAAACACAAACAACCACACGGCTCGTCTGATGATAAGTGGTAACCGTAGCCCATGGACGCCTGCAATGGGAGAAACAGTCAATTTAACTCAATTTACAATTCTCGGAGTTGTCACCGTGGTAAAATAAGATCCGCAAATGACTTTTAGGCCGGCACTTTTAGGCTGTTCACCCTTTATACTTTTTTAATTCCGTTCAAATAAATCATTTGCTAGCTTTACGATTTTATTTACTTATCGCATATTAATATGATTAGGTACATCAATAAAAAATCAAAATTGAATTTATGCATTTTTCGATAATGATGCTTGAAAACTTCTCTTTTATCTAGGAAACTCATTTACTCACCCACAACAGTGCCGTCAAAATCATCTTTGACATTGACAACTTAAAGTAGTAGTAGTGACAACATAGTAACAAATTAAAATAAACCATGTATTGCAGACTTAAGGTGTATTTCCCTCTAAATGTTCCGATCTTTATGATCATCCTGGCTGCTTCGATATCTTTGAGTCATGTTCGTTCCGATATCTTTACCTACTTGTACGTTACGAATTTATTGAAAAGTGACTGCCCCTAAATTTATGACGAATTACACGCTCCCAAAACATTGCCCTTTTCTCACGTAACGAATTTATTGAAATTTTACGTTGCTCCGATTTATTTGGGGACCTCGACCGCTACCATATATCTGATGGCGACTGTACACATGGTACGTATTTCGAAACCAATGCCATCCGAACTATGTCGTTAAGCACTTGGTGGCGTCGAAACCTCCGCAAACTCTCCACCATTGTGCCCCACATGCGCCCCCGTGCTTTAAATGCACATACATCGCAGCCCCGGCGGAGGGACACCGCTATTCACAAAGTGTAGTCATCCAGGAGATCCACATGAAGAGATGGCAGGGCCTGAAGCCACGCACCTGCCTTTGACACTACTCTGAGCCTCTCCAGATCCACCCCAAAATCCGTTTCACCCCAACGCTAGCTCACAAATGTTGACAATCCAGGTTTTCAGGTTCAGGCACCCCCAGGTTGAGAGCGCCATCCAAACCTTCCGAGCCTCGAAAAAGTAGAGAATGGTCACCTTATTACCATTAATTGAAAGAATTTCAGAGACAAGGCCCGTAACCCCACTTGTCGAAGCCAAGAAAGCCGGCAGATTCACATAACGTGCGCGCCGTTTGCCCAATCCACCATCGCGGACTGGCAAAGAAGCCACATCCCACCGGCTTGCGTCGAGGGAAACATTCAGCAGGCATTCTACGTTATCTCTCAAAACACCGTCAAAAACATTTAGTGCTCAGAATATGTATAGCCAAGACGGGACAGTACTTACAAATACGCAAGTTTTAAAACAGCGAAGCAAAGCCTGAGCAGAATAATCGCCACGTGGGCTGAAAGCTTTCGCAGCCTTTCCCCGGCAACCAACACTATCAACCTCCTCTTTGAAATCATTGAGATTCATCATTGAGATCAAAATTGGTGAACCTAAAAGATTAAAGTTCAGGAGTTTCAAATCCGAAAGCAAACAGCCAAATGAGGAGAAGTAAGAAAGGGAACCGCAGCAAGGGAAGCAGCGTCATCATAGTGGACAGATTACTGCGATCGCCAATCCGCTTGCCCAGTGTGGCGATTATGGGCATTTACCTCCTAATGCGTCTATACGCATAGTTAATAGGAGAGGCCTACGTCAGCAGTGGACTAACATAGGCTGATGATGATGATGCATAAAATACCTCCCAACTTACCTACTTTCTGCCTATGCTATCCGTGTAAGGATGTCAATACCTCCTATCTACTTTTATCTCGTAAAATAAGCGAGATAATAAAAAACCTATAGTGGCAGCCTATTTTAAAGGCACCTAATATACATGTAGTACAATAAAAGTATTAAAATATTAATATTCAAATTTTTAAAACGTTTTTCTCGTCTCCTGTAAAATTAGGTTTTTGTAGTTAGGAGTTCATGGTAGTTCATGGTCTAATTTAGATCATTTTCTACGATGTAGTTTCTATAATTGGAGATGTTGAAATAGTTCAAGTTGTAAAATCTAACATAGAAAACAATTTTTATATCGTTTTATTGGATATTAAAATAGTACCTAGTAAATTATGCACGACCGCTGTAAAGTAGTGTTGTGCAACTCACTCGTGATGTACTCTTTTTTTGTACTCATTGTATAAGATTGTTGCAGAACTTCACACAGGAAAATTGTCATACTTCGATCCTCAACTCACTTCCATGTATGCATCACAAATCAGACTGCCAGTTATCGCAAATACATTTCGCCATGCAATCATTCCACATCTTTCACATACATTTTGTCGTAGGGTTCTTTTGCTCCACGGTTCCATCGCAATCGCAAACACATTCCGCCATGCACTAATCTCAGTCTATAAATACCACATTAAGTCTAATCACAAAAACATTCAGCAATTCACTATTCACATCTTTCACAATCCTACAAATAACAAATTTGTCCGGCAGCCGTGTTCAATTCTCACTTCTTTCATTCATACGCAATAATCCTACACGTATCATATTTTGTGCCGCCACATCAGTAATCAAGTTGCATCACAATCACATCTCGCCATGCACAAATCTTTCATAAAATACAAAATGTTTATTTTCATTTATTCATGTGACGAACACTAAATTCACCACAATCACTACATTGACTTTAGAACTGTCACAAAACCTAAAATGTATTGCCATATTCAGAGAACTAGTTATGTGACAAAACTCGCCAGCGTAACTCGACCTCACAGTACGTCACAGTTGTATTACGTGTCATTGGACGGCTCTAATCTTAGCCTGGTCATTACATGGTTATTCGCGAGATTTTATCTGCATGTGGAATAGTAAGTACAGTTTGACACTTCATGTTACGTCTGTGATCATAGCGTTTACAAAGTTAGCTTGACTACAAATTGAACAACCAAATTTTTGAATGCGACACAAAATAAAATACAAAAAATATATTAATAATTTAAAAAGTGATAAAATGGAGAAGGCAAAAACCTTTAATGAATACGTTTCAACTTTGATACATTTATAACTTAACATAAATTGAAAACTACGCTTTGTCGTGTGATGCCCATTTAATTTAGTGTTCACGTACTTTGTAAACAAATTTGGCACGAAAGCCATTCGGATTTTTTCTAAAATAATAACCGAAAGGCGGAACCGACTTAGCGGGAAAAAAGTAAATCAACTGCTATTTTTAAACAATAATCTTTAAGGAATTACAATTATGTTTGTGCCAATATACTACGTTACCACATATCATTCCGTACTACTTAATTCATTTATACTCAACTTCCCATCACCTTACCTATATCGTAGGATCACAATCACTGAATTATTTAATTTATGTTAATTTCTTCATGGGTTGTTTCCTCGCAACGATAAAAATCATTAATTTATGAACACTGTATATACTCGAACACAAGTATTACAACATTTTGGCAATTAGGAAACGCTGCGAAACTGCTGCGAAACAAAACGCAAATTCTGTTTGACAGAAATTGACATTGAAATATTTATAAGTTTATAACCTAACCTATAATATGCATGAAATGAATATACGATGCAAAGTTGCTTGTAATAGTATTTTAAGTTAATATTTGAGTTGGCTAAAATATTGTGTAAATAATGACTACTGCATACAATATAATTAAGTAAATATCAGCAGGCGGCTAGTGGTTTAAAACTAAAAGTAATACTTCCACGCAAGATGTGTTCTCTTGAATTTTGGCGTCTTTACGATAGTGTTGATTGATCTCAGTGGTAAGTTTCAACAACAAGGTCTAATTGTATTAAACACTTATATAATTAACTTCAAGGTTGGCTATTATTCTCATAATAACAATATAAATATTGCTTAGCTGTGAAGTATGGTTGTAATAAAAATAACCAATAATGTGTCAAAACTCCGACCAATTTTATAGCATTGCATTTAATTAAGTTGCCATAAATGCCATAATTCACTTGAAGTGACTCCCTAATATGAACTTTCATACTTACATTAGTTAAATTTATGATAAATTATTTATCTGTAAAAACAGTGGCAGGACCAACATGGATTAAAAAGACCATGGACAAGAAACTTTGGAAAACCCTAGGGGAGGACTTTGCCAAATGGCAATCAGATTAGTAATTAAGATTAGTGAATATAATGTTTTAGTAGATAAGTTTAATCTGAATAAAGGCTTATTTTATTTTATTTATTTATTTATTTATCTGTAAACATTGCTGATTAGGGAATCATAAATTTAACTAATGTGGGTATGAAAGTTCATACTAGGAAGTCACTTCAAGTGAATTATGGCATTTATGGCAACTTTAATTAAATATAATGCTGTAAAATTGGTCGGAGTTTTGACACATTATTAATAGGGATTATCCATATCTATTCTGAGATTACTGAGTACCACACTCAAAAATATTCTTCAATTGAAATTGAACATTAATACTTAACATTCATATGTCATAGGCATACATGCAGTAATTTAACATTGTGTATCATTTTTATTTTGCCGATGACGAAGAAATGATGGTTGCTGAAAATATACTAGGTACCTCACCTCATCTGAAGTAAGACTTAGTAACATTTTATTTTTGGAAATGAGGTACTCATACAAACTCATTTTAAATTGATGTCCTACCCAATACTATAAAGGCATTTAAAGATAAATTATATTACAAACATGAGTATGGCAAAATTGGCAAATGTCGACTCCATAGCTTGCTATATTAGTCTTATCGTGCGATGAAAGCTCCGATGCCTGACGAAGGTTGGATGGATGAGAAATGGAACTATAGAAAAGAGGTCCGGACACCTACCATAGCAATGATTTCTCTTTGCTACCGAGGCCGGCGGTGACTTGCCGCCAACTAGATGGGCCCCCGTAAATGTCGTCACAAGAGACAGCCAAGAGCAACACCAGTGTAGGCGGCTCAGGAGTGTAAAGAGGTGTACACCGCTTTGTGTCCAATGGCTTGACAGCCTCTGCACCAACTCGCGACTTAAGCATATTTACACTTCCACCCCTGGAGTATATAGCTCTGGCGACTCCTCTCTAGACGTTCTGACATTTAGCTGAGAGTTCTACAGGTCTCCTTCGTGTTCCACTTCAAACGACGACGATACGCCGGAGACTAACACGACGAAGACATCAAGAGCACTCGGGTCCGTGGGGTCGTTACTCTCCAACAGTTTGCTTCAAATTGCCGTGCGGACTGATTATTATTTTTCCCCTCACTAGCTCGTAAAGCGCTCGTTTATCCTTTAATACGAACGTGGCAAAGTACCTAATGACCTTGGAGCGTAGCGCGAAGTAGCATTCGTTTAACAGATAACAAAACGTAAAATGCTCATGGAAATCGTTCTATATTAATGATAATTAAATAATTATTATTGATTTTATAATTTGGTTATACAAATAAAATATAATAAAACAAACAAAAACAATACAAAATATATAACCAATAAACATACTATAAAAACCTAACCTAGGGCGCCGCAGGCAAGGGAGCGGGCCCAAGCTGCCCGTAGTTAGGGCTGCAGGGAGAGGAACCGCCGGACTGTGCGCCGTGTCCAGCATTACTGCCTTTTGCATCTGACCCTTGATCCAACCGATCGATTCCATTCCTATCCAGTACCAAAAGTTTCCTAGGGATCCACTTACGGCAATGTACCTACATTTGTACAAAAAAGCCAAAAATTAAAGAAAATTTATTTCATGTATTCACAATGGGAAAAATGTGATTTGATTATCTGCCTTATATTATAAGTAGGTGTGTCTGAGTTTTTGCCTTCCGATTTAAGATTTTGTAACTCATAAAGAACTGTTTCTTACCTGATATCAAATTAGAATGAATTGAAATATCAGGTTTTTAAAATAATACATCATGATGGTTATCACGCTAACTTCCATTCTTGCGTAGGCAATAGTTTCATTCGTGATGAAGATGAAACATTTAGTGTTTTACTAGGTAGCATAATTTGATTATGTCTCACTTTTTGTGTGTATTGCAAAGGTCAAGGGTCCCCTTTTGGAATCAATTGTCTACCTGTCTCAATGTTAGGAGAAATATGCGATGAAATATGGATAACTTTTCTCTTCTTTTTTAGTTTATAAATATAACTGCGACGTTAAGTTGGAGCTACTCGGATATCTTCATAGTGTGCATAAGTTATTATTTGACTTCTATTTTACAAGGAATCTACCGAAAGCTGATTGATAATAAAAATAAGGTATGTAAGCAAAACCAATTGATACAAATAAATAAAAGCGTCCAGTTAAAGAATAGAAAATGTCTATCAGGATTTGTATTATTTTTTGTTTGTGTATTCATTTTTTTTTTACATGATAAAGCCTGTCCCAGAAAAAAATGTCGCTTATTAATTAACATCAAAATAAGGTAAATTAAAAGAAATTACCAAAGTTTTAAACATATTGTTATTTAAGAGGCATTAAATATCCAAAATCATGTTTGTGTTTTTTTTATTAATTTTTATTCATCCAGAATCTTCTTAGTTTACGCTTCACTCCTGCCATCAAGACCTGTACATCTGCATCTGTTATCAGTTTCGAGGCTTCGTTCCACTTCCGCTTGAAGTCGTCGACTGACAATGCATTGGTTTCATACTTTAAAAGCTTTTGTTTCACGTTAGCCCAATATTTTTCAATGGGCCGCAGCTCCGGACAATTGGGAGGATTATGGTCTTTTTCCACAAATTCGATATTGTTTGCTTTATACTACTCCTTAGCTTTCTTTGTGTAGTGGCACGTGGCGAAGTCAGGCCAAAACAGAACAGGCTTCTTATGCCGTTTTATAAACGGTAACAGTCGTTTTTTCAGACACTCGTTAAGGTATATGTCGCCATTAATAGTACCTTTCACAAAATATGGAGTACTGCGTTTGCCACATGAACAAATGGCCTGCCATACTAGAACTTTTTTTGCAAATTTATCAGTTTTAATAACCTTGAACTTATCATCGACAGTTTTTTTATCGGTCCCAGAACAATAATGATGCCCAGGTAGTGACTTAAAGTCCAATTTGCAGTATGTTTCGTCGTCCATAAATTGAATGCAGTAATTTTTTGAGGTCAATTTTGAATATAATTTTCGTGATCTAGTTTTGGCGTCAGTTTGCTGCTTGGCATTTCTATTGGGCACTTTAGTTTGTTTAAAAGACTTTATGTTATTATTCGTTTTCACTCGTTGCACTGTAGATTTAGATATTTTGAACTTTTTAGCCAAATCTCTTACAGACAGGGTTGGCTTCTTTTTTAAGGCTGCTATGACTTTCTTCTCACCTTCTCACCACTTCCAGGCAATCGCCGTATTCCACCAGTTACACTGAAAATTTTTAACACCCTTTGAACGGTTCTTAAGGACGTATTCAGTTCCAACGCTGCTTGTTTCGCAGAATTGCTCCCATATTGGACGTATTTGTACAATATATTTTCGTGCAGCTTTTCTTGGGCAGACGGCATCTTAATCGCTGCGTGTAAAAACGACATTTATTTCTGGGACAAGCTTTATCAACATAGTGATGCATAAAATAGTAGATTATGCTACCATACTATAATGAGAAGCATTAACGTATGCGGAATGAAATCTGGACAAAGTTGAATGTTATATTAAATAAATAACAACATTATTATTTTCTTAAACACTCACGTCTCTTAAAATCGCTTTTTAACAAGGATTCATACCAGATAAAAACCACTTGAATCCGAAGTGTATAACTTCAGTTTTATGGTACTTTATCCATTGATGTCTAAAAACAGATGTTAGCATTTTTCTTGTCTCTAATTTTATCTTCTGTAGGAAAACTTTTTAAACAGGCATCGTATGCTCATCATATTTCATATTCTAGTCCATTGGGCTATTGGTACTCCGAAAATAATAGTGACTATGTTAAAAATGTTTAATTAAACTTACATATAACTCTTTTAGCGTGACAGCCGTTACAGAAAAACCAGTATACACTTTTTGACCAAATGACGAAGTTACATTTTCATAGTTGTTTATTTTTATTTTCGATGTTGGTAGGCTTGCTCTTTGTTAAAGTTTCGTTATGCCCATGCCTTAAGGATTTTGTTTATTTTTTTTTTTTGTATTCGGAAGTTCTTTTGGGCTCTCTGTTCGATTCTGTGAATCGGTCTAACGTAATTTCCTTTATTCGAGCTCTCTGAGAAATGTGGTTGTAGCCAAAATGTTACATTAAACTAGGGTTTCTAATATTATGTTTTGGAAAGAAAAGGAATGCGTAATTATTATTCAATAGTGTTTCAAGTCTTGCCTACTTCAACAAATTCAGAATTATCGTTGACTTTGGCCATAGCAAATGTGTCCTGTGGAAAATACATGCAGGTTTGTGACATTGGTCTACTTGATTGGCCATAATTTCTAAAGAAAGATGCCAAAACACACAAAACTTCCCCAATTAATTAACAAATGTATACAAATTAATTTAGAATTAAGATACAATTTCTATTTAATTTTTTTTTTAACCTCTTCAAAATTTGTCCAAATTTCACTCCGCATACGTTACGCGAGTGTGTTCACACGTCCTCACTTGCAACGGTCGTTTAATAATGGGTTCATACGAGTATATTTTTGATATTACTTCTTATTTCAAGGGTTGTTAGTAAAATCACTAACGAATCTACAGGGTTCGGCGGATTAAGTGTCCTATTGAAAAACATTCGTTTATCTATTGAAATATAACCGTTTTTCATACCCTGTATATCATTTTAAATCGTCGATTTAATCAGCTTCATGGCTTCTGAAACTCATTTTCATAACATTTAGTTGTATCTATTTTAAAGAACAAATGTAAAAAGCGGTGTTGTTGGATAATGGTGCAGCGAGCATTAAAAATCGGGCGAGATTATCAACTGACCATAAAAGTAAATATCAACGTATGTTTTAATACTGCACACCCTCAATTGTTTCCAGGAGTCCTCTGCTTCCAAATTCAAGCCGAAATTGGGTAAGCTTTAAATGATTTGAGTCAGCAAAGTACCAATAAGCGCACATTGCATTTTTTACGAAACTGTGCCACTTATTATATAATTTTCAATAAAATTATTAAATTGAAGAGGGGTTAATATTTTGCGCACTGCAAAATAATCACAAAATGTGAGGCCTTTACAAAACAGATAATTTATATATGTGTTTAAAAAATATAAGAGTTAAATACAAAAAGTCGAAAAGGTGGCACGAAGGTTATTTTTCAAACAAAATGCATTTTCATTGCAAGAGTTTGGTAAATGCCAGATTGATTATGGGTATAGTGTTTTATTAAGAACTAGAAAGGAAGGTATTTTAGTTACAAATTTATTCCAAAAAGTTAATCAATCAGGGTACAATATGATAAGAAGAAATACCAAGTTATAGCCAAAATTATGAGGCTGATATTTATCTAGCAAAGTACGCTAAATCTTTAGATAACTGAAATGCTATAAATATTTCCATATACAAATCAATGCAGAGTTTTATTGAGACGGGTTAAGGCTAAGATTCTAGACTACAGACAGACTAGGGTTAGATAACCTAATATGACATCACATGGCAGATAAGGTAGTGCGTGCCGGATGAAATTCCTTATATGATATAATGCTTAAAATAATACATGTTAAAGGGGAGTTTATCTAAATTATCTATTGCTGCGGTAAAATATAGAATGTTTCTGATATAAATAACACCAAGATTTGTAACATTGTTTTGTTTTTAAACTTTTATACCACTTTTTAACTAGGATACTTAATCCGCCCAACCCTGTATGATGATTTTAATGAAAACGACTTCTTTTTATCGTTCATAAAAAAAAAATCAGAACGCAATGTATTTGCTACGTTACTTTTGTTCAATACGTCGTAAAATCTGAAGTCGAATTGGAAATTTAAACAAATAGGACATTATTAACACAGAAATATATTCGCGACAGGTGGTTACACAAATACATTTAAATATTGCTAGACACCTTCGCAAATTCGCAGAAAATATTGAAAATACAATAGACTGCTCAAATCGGTCGGGTTTAAACGGCAAGAGAAAAACATTTTTATCTACTTCAGCATTAGAATAATATGCCAAATAGACTGCTGACACTTGACATTTTATGGTGGGTATACTTTTTATACGTTTTCTGTGGAATAGTACATTCAGCCGCTAACTTCATTTTAGCTGTTATTGATAAAGTCGTAAACACTTGCACACACTTGTGTGTAATGCCTCTCATTATTATCGTGTAAGAGTGGGCAAAAGAGCCGTCTAGAAACATTTTCATTGACTAAATGACTTTTTTTAAACACGCATATGTAATAGACTTATTATTATTTTTCAAATAGAGTCAAAGGTTAATGATCTAAAATCTTTATTTATACCTTTACATAACTAGGCGTAAAGTAAGTTAAAAAAGGAAGATCAAAAAAAAAGGAGGATTTCCCATCACTCAAAACTGGGACACATTCAATTTGTACAAGTCTTGTACAATCGACAACACAGCTGTGGGTGCACACACTTGTGTGTAATGCCTCTCATTATTATCGTGTAAGAGTGGGCAAAAGAGCCGTCTAGAAACATTTTCATTGACTAAATGACTTTTTTTAAACACGCATATGTAATAGACTTATTATTATTTTTCAAATAGAGTCAAAGGTTAATGATCTAAAATCTTTATTTATACCTTTACATAACTAGGCGTAAAGTAAGTTAAAAAAGGAAGATCAAAAAAAAAGGAGGATTTCCCATCACTCAAAACTGGGACACATTCAATTTGTACAAGTCTTGTACAATCGACAACACAGCTGTGGGTGCACACACTTGTGTGTAATGCCTCTCATTATTATCGTGTAAGAGTGGGCAAAAGAGCCGTCTAGAAACATTTTCATTGACTAAATGACTTTTTTTAAACACGCATATGTAATAGACTTATTATTATTTTTCAAATAGAGTCAAAGGTTAATGATCTAAAATCTTTATTTATGCCTTTACATAACTAGGCGTAAAGTAAGTTCAAAAAGGAAGATCTAAAAAAAAGGAGGATTTCCCATCACTCAAAACTGGGACACATTCAATTTGTACAAGTCTTGTACAATCGACAACACAGCTGTGGGTGCACACACTTGTGTGTAATGCCTCTCATTATTATCGTGTAAGAGTGGGCAAAAGAGCCGTCTAGAAACATTTTCATTGACTAAATGACTTTTTTTAAACACGCATATGTAATAGACTTATTATTATTTTTCAAATAGAGTCAAAGGTTAATGATCTAAAATCTTTATTTATACCTTTACATAACTAGGCGCAAAGTAAGTTAAAAAAGGAAGATAAAAAAAAGGAGGATTTCCCATCACTCAAAACTGGGACACATTCAATTTGTACAAGTCTTGTACAATCGACAACACAGCTGTGGGTGCACACACTTGTGTGTAATGCCTCTCATTATTATCGTGTAAGAGTGGGCAAAAGATCCGTCTAGAAACATTTTCATTGACTAAATGACTTTTTTTAAACACGCATATGTAATAGACTTATTATTATTTTTCAAATAGAGTCAAAGGTTAATGATCTAAAATCTTTATTTATGCCTTTACATAACTAGGCGTAAAGTAAGTTCAAAAAGGAAGATCTAAAAAAAAGGAGGATTTCCCATCACTCAAAACTGGGACACATTCAATTTGTACAAGTCTTGTACAATCGACAACACAGCTGTGGGTGCACACACTTGTGTGTAATGCCTCTCATTATTATCGTGTAAGAGTGGGCAAAAGAGCCGTCTAGAAACATTTTCATTGACTAAATGACTTTTTTTAAACACGCATATGTAATAGACTTATTATTATTTTTCAAATAGAGTCAAAGGTTAATGATCTAAAATCTTTATTTATACCTTTACATAACTAGGCGTAAAGTAAGTTAAAAAAGGAAGATCAAAAAAAAAGGAGGATTTCCCATCACTCAAAACTGGGACACATTCAATTTGTTAAAGTCTTGTACATACTTCAGACATTAATACTACATTTTTTACCGGCAATCTGACGTAAAGGGTTTAGCAGACTAAGGAAGGGCGTGTGGCCCCTGTCAGGAATATTTAAATTGGTAAATGTCAAGTGTTTGTCACCTCATAACTAGTGATCATATTGAACTGTCACGGAGATAATGTCAAAAAGGTATTTTCTTAAAAATGTTTTTCCAAATCGCGTATCTTTTAACCCATAGCAATTACAGCATCGAAACAAAATCACAGAAGCTATGCTACTTTAGTGGGACTATACCTATATATATATTTATATATATATATATATATATATATATTTTACAAGAACAGTAAAACAAATAAATGTCAATTTATTTTTTGACAGCTCTTTTCAACGACTTTTGTTTGAAGTACAATTATGAAAAAAATCATGTGAATCACTTATGATATTAGCTAATAGCATACGAAAAATCAATTGAATATATTTGGTACAACATACTGAAAAAAAAAAGTATCTAAGTAATATAATAAAGAGTCTTGCATTTTGAATTTATATCATATCTCCGGTGTACTTAGACTAATAAGCCTCCACGATAGGTACTTTACCTACGAGTAAGGATTTTATATTGTTTATTACTATGTATTTATGACTTAGAACATATATTACCTAGAACAAGTATCGCCGTATTTGTTCTAACAAAATAGTCTTCTGATATTTGGAGGGAACGGGGTAACGTACACATACAATTCGTGCACACAAATGCTAAACTTCCTTGCATTTGTACACACCCACACCGACACAAAACAACAACACTCATTTAAAGTGCCACACTAATGCAACTAATTTACATAAAACATCATTATGCACGTGCACGAATTCGTACAATGACTGTGGTTGTAATCGAATAGAAATAACGGAGTCGGGCGTTGCCAGAGAATATCGTATCGATATAAAATATTCTTCGTAACGTCACAATGACGTCATGTTACTTATTTAAGTACAAATATAATTTTCACAGTCACACTTATTTGAAATTCACACCATACAGCGTCCTATTTTTGTTTGAAATCATAATTTTTTTAAGACAAGTAGTTTTAAAATACAACACAAACAAAGTTTGATGAGTTTGTGTATTTATTTAGAAATATCAAATTTACAAGAAGAATAAACTTATAATTAGCTTAAGCCCCTTGTCGTAAAATCCATTTTGACTAGGTAAGTATTTAATTTAGTATTGATTATAAATTAGCGGATAACAGGGCTCTGAGCCGATACAAAAAAAACCGAAGGACCTCAATATTTTTAATGATTTTACGTTGAATCTAGCAATTACTTAGATATAACTTCTTTGGCCTAAAAGATGGCGCAGCCCTACCCAATCTTTCCTCTACCTGACTAGAGTACCTAATATCTCCATCAGTGCTTGCGTGATAATAATTAATATTTATCCTTTGTTACTATATTTTTGTTAATAAATGATTTACCCCCCAAAAAAAAAAAAAAATTACTTAGATACAGTACATAATTGTCCATTTGCAAACTTTGCAATTTTCTTCATAAATAATCGTTAAGTTTTTTTTTTATCGACACTACCCTCACCTCTACCTAAGTCTCGTGGGGATGATTATTCTTGCAAAAGTAATCGTTGTCAATATTATAATTAATTCTTTTCCAATAGTAATAAGTTTCATTTTTAATAAAAAGAAAAATGAAGTCTCGTGCACCTGATCGAAGAAGATTTGAACACTTTACAAATTATTGATTTTATTATTATCGACTCTAATTCAAAAACCATAAAGTTGTTTAGGATGTATGTTTTTTATTTCATGAAGTCTCGTTGGGAGTGACGTGACGTCACACTTTCTCAACAATGAATTGTAATCGATTTTTAAATCGATATAATTGACGTGTGACGCAAATATTTGAAATAATAAATAATATTTTAGCAAAACAAGAATACTACAATTACATGAAATTACTCACAAGTGGAATGTTATGCCATAAGTAATTGATCTTTTCTTATAAGTTTTTACGGTACATACACCCATCTTGGCGGTGCTGTGTTCACATGCAAAGCGATTTTGTGAATGGCATTTAATATCGATTGTGTCAGGTTTTGGTCAAGGTTTTTGTTTTTGACCAAAGTTTTGAACAGAGGAGTAAGTTACTGCATGCCTTCTCCTTTATGATTCCTCCGAGATATATGATAAACAATCTACATTCATTGATGATAGCAAGATGTCAGTCCTATATCATCAATGTCTGATAAATGCAAGATTTGTAACGTATTTCACCGCAAAGTGCAAGGAAATAAAAAAAAAATACGTAATGCTGGTGAAGCCGAATTCTTTACCGGTGCTACAAATAAAGTTTTTTTTCATCGCACTTGCTGTCTAAGCGCGTCATTGCTTGCGTGCGTAGCGGGAGTAATAGAAAAGTGAAATTCCCTAGGGAGTAATAGAAGTGTCAGTACGTCATTTAATAATATTGTATCTTAAAACTTATTTTTTTGTCGGCAAGTGTGATGAAAAACAATGTATGCATCACGGTCGGTAAGCGGAATACTAACTCGAGTCACAAAAGCCCTCCGTATAACGGCGTCGGGCTTCTAACACTCTCGTTAGTAATTCCGTACTTGCCTCCCTTGATGCACAATATACTATTTCATCACACTTGCAGTCTGAGCACGCCATTGCTTGCGCGCGTAGCGGCAGTAATAGAAAAGGGAAATTCCCTAGGGAGTAATAGAAATGTCAGAACGTCATTTTAATAATGTTATGTCTTAAAACTTATTTTTTTGTCGGCAAGTGTGATGAAAAACATTGTATGCATCACGGTTGGTAAGCGGAATAGGTACTAACTCGAGTCACAAAAGACTCGACTAACACTCTTGTTAGTAATACCGTACTTGCCTCCCTTGATGCACAATATACTATTTAGGTGATGTTATATGCGAAAAATGTCAAACGAAAGCATATAAAAGTAGTGCAATGCAATCTCGGGTATCCCGGGTATCCGACGCTACAACAGTGGCACCTGGACTTCCAGAGGTATAGTTCGGGAAATATTATTTGACCGACTCTTATCTTATTTACGACCTTTTGTTTTGCATCATTAACAATAGAAAAGTGCTAGACTGCTGATTGTCTAGTAAGTGTTAACGCAAAACAAAAGGTCGTAAGTAAGATAACAGTCGGTCAAATAATATTTCCCGAACTTTAACAGTATTACAATCTAGTGACTCTAGTACATCTTTAAACAATACAGGTTATGACTTAGATGATTCTCGGCAACCGTAGGCAGAAAAAAATTAAGTATGTTTTGAAGTCCAAATGCAGCGAGTCATTGCTACACAGTCTACACACAGATACTGTTTTATTTGTCACTCAGAAACAGACCTTCAATTCAAAGAGTCCTTGAGAAAACACGTTGCCTTGTGCACAAGAGTACAAACATTTACATTCCTGAAGGAAATCGGTGTTGTAGGTCTCATGTCATAGGCAATTATTTGTTTGAAGATGTTTTATCACAATTTTGTGTAGTTTCTTCTATAAGTTACATCATTGATACAGAACTCTGTTCATTTTCAAGGTCACTATCTGGTCAAGTGAACACATCTTTGTTTAATAATATTAGTGGGTCAAGAATATGTGACACTCAATTACAATTATGCACCGGATTAACGTCCGATAACATCAATGAAGTACCTACTTACGATTTTACTTACTTCTATGAGAAATGCCTCCGCTCGAAGTATCAAACAGGCATTAATTATATCACTATTTAAGCTTACAACTGGAAATTCAAACAAGTGAAATAGTATATTTGGCATAAAACATGAACAGCAAGTTAGTAATATGTGGATGGATATTTTACACAGCTTTGAAAACGATATCGAATTCGGTTATACTTCAACCACCCGTGAAAAACTTTTAGCTAACACAACGCATACAGCTCGCCGCTTGCTGGGTCTCTTAGATGATCAGCTAGCGTTGGTTGATTTTTGATGGTACGTATTCGTCACCAAAAAAATCAAAATAATAAATAAGGTAAATGTACTATATCACGGTATATTAAGGCGTTTCTTACTTTGACTGAAGATTTTAAAAAATATACGAGCTTGCTACAAAAGCAAATTGTTCTAATTTGAACATAATTATGTTTACTAAGATAAATACGGAAAATTATTTTCCCTCCTAGTTTGTCATTTACAGAAATAATCGTCATTTTCCTGAACGCTTAGTTTGTCCATAATTGCGTGATAAATTTCGACTCTGTTTTTAATTCCGCGAGCCGTTGTACGTAATTACGTGATATCATCAATGTTCACATTTTTCAAGGAACTAAGTATTGGATTGTAAATAAAAATAAAGTTGTAGTTTTATAGATTCACTATGGATAAATAAATAAAAAAACACGTAATTAAAATAACAAAAATAAAATATAAAACTTTTTTTAACAAAAACACACAATACTTCCTTCGGTAGTCACAATTATTTTGATTAACATAATTATTGTTTTTATTATCATAATTTATCACGCCTACGTAATTAATTATTATTTAAAGGAACCTTGAATGAGATCTATCTATTTTCTGATCAAAATCTAGAAATATTTGAAAGGACTGAAGCCCCGAATTGGGCAAAAAGTAATGCGATTACTCCTCCGATTACATTTGTAATCAGGATTACAAAGTATACAAAGAATTGTAATTTACAGAGGTAATCAAATTACTTTTTGACCAACTCTGCCCAAGGCAATATCTTCATCCGATCAACACTATAAAAATGTTTGTACTTATTAACAAAATAACATTAAGATTATTTATAAAATATCAAATCATCAATTTTTGGTAACAAATGTACTTATGAAGACTACTCACTTATCAAGATGAGGTACTGAGGTACAAAAAATACGCCTCTTTTATTTAACCATTTATGGAACCAGTGGATTATTTTTTTTGATTACATCTTTAGACTATAAAAATCTACACTATAAAAATGTTAGTAATTAATATTAACAAAATAACATTTCGATTAAGTATTTATATAATAATTTTTTTTTGTAACAAATGTGCTAGGTGAAGACTACGTATCAAAATCAGGTACAGAACATACGCCTGTTTTGTTTACTGAAACCGGTGGATTTTTATTTTTGATTACATCTTTAGCTTTATAATCTAAAATGTCGTTCTTATCAGGCCAACGCCAATTGACCCTACCATTAACAAAACCACTCATTTCATTGTTTTCACGACATAATTCAGAGGCTTCTTTTTGGCACATATTTTTAAAATCTGACCTGGAAACTTTTCGCCTTTATAATTCACAACCACAAAGTCACCTGTGGTTGGACTTTTGAATACTTTTCGCTTGTTTTCTTCGCTACTCTGCTCTTCGCTAATATTATCATCAATACGTTGGGAACAATTTTTTTCTTTTGGTGTTGGTTTTTGTTTATTTTTTTTTTATTTCGCGATCTTTCTTCCTTTGTTCTATTTTTTCCACCTTATCTTTTTTTTCTTTATCTATACGCCTCTGATGCTCTATGAATTCTGCAGATGTTGTCACAGTTGGAATTAATTTCTTTTTCATTATTTACTGGGGCTTATCAGTTATCACAAGCTGTGTTTTACTTAGCCGAATTACTGGATAATCAAAATGAGCTACGCATTAGCAATATCAAAGAGGCGGCCAATATCATACACTGCAAAGTGAGATCTCGCCATAGAAACTCAAAAACCTACTGAGTTTACATCGATTACACGCCCTTTAGTACCGAAATCGAGGGAGTACGACGATATTGTTGTGACTGTCCCAATAGCATCAGAACAACTGGATGTTGCTTACATGTAGCGAGTATATTTATTATGTATTCTCTCTAAAATATTGCGACCGTCTGAAGTATTATCTAAAATATTTTCTACGGACAACACAGTGGTGGTCATAAATGAAAATAGTGATGACGATGACTTAATGTAAATAGTAAAGCTGTTAAGGTATGAATTATTTAGGTACTTTGAGACTCTTTATAGTTTTATAGGATTACTAGCAGTTACCCGCGGCTTCGCCCGCGTTCGAATATCTATTCACTGCGTGTTAATGTTTTCCCGCGATTATCTCGCGTTTGCCTTAACCGATTTAAGTATGGCGGATGGTGCTTTAACCCGCGGTTCGGCCGCGTTCTATCAATTTTTATCACGGTCGTATTCAACTTAAGCCCCTAAATTCAAGATGGCGAACTTTTCTTGCAATTTTAACTTCAAATTCCATATGAAGAACTTTTCATCTTCTCGGTATAATTTTTTATCAATATTAAATCAAAGTTCTAGAAATTTTAGATGTGATAGCTTCTCACTTTGTGTACCTACCTCAAAATCGTTATGAAAAACCCACTTGGATCCTAAGATACCGATTTTTATTTAAGTCGGATTCAAACTAAATAAATTCAAAGTACCGACCATTTTGTGCAAATTTGACCTCAAACTCATTACTTGAAATGTTTTGACATTTTAGATATCGATTATTATTAAAATCCGCTATCATATTATGGTCATCTTTACCATCTGGTAACCGACAAAGTTTTTTATCATTAAAAGTTTACATACATACTCACATAGGTGATTGTTGTGTTTTGATGACAAACTGTAATTTGTCGTTTTCCAGGCCTTACAAAGATGACCTTATTTGAAGTAAGTTAATATTGTTACCGTTTCTTGCAAATTTGACTTCTGCTTCATTATGATGAACAGATCAGTCAGAACTTCAGATTACCAACGATTTTTATGACGGACAATATTTTGCAGTTTGTTAATAAGAACCTCTGGGATCCCGATACATCGATTTACACAATTGGATCAAAAATGACGAAATTTATGGTGACTGCTGTTTTTTATGGTGACGGCTGTTTTGACTTTATAAAAAACACCTTGGATACACAGGTATATTATAATTTGTACTTTTGATTACTATCGCGTGAAAACATAGGAAAACTTAAAAGGTTATTAACGTTGGTTAACATGCTATATTTAGAATTTTTTGAATCAGAAATAAACACAAAAACGATACCCCTCTCATAACCCGCAAGCCCGTATATGAGACCATAACAGAGGAGATGGTATTTCACGTACACCTCTGTACAGCGACACGATAGACTATATAAACGATAACCATGTTGGTTTTTTACTGTTTAACCTTTTTACCACTTTCAAGAGTTGAATTCTCAAAAAACCCTAAAACATGTCTTTAGTCATTTATGTTTGGGAATACTCCTGTGAAGTTTCGGATAAAACAGTTTAATAGTCAAGTTTCTCCGTACAAACTTTAGACCCCCATTGCACCCTCTAATGAGTGGATTTTGACTTAACCTTTTTTAGAGCACCCCTACACCCTCAAAGAACCTACCTACGCGCTAGATTTGGAATCTCTAGAACCAGAAATGAACATAAATAATAAAACTGTACAATTTTTTTCGAATTTTACCCCATCACACCATAACCGTGTACATAGTATTTCACGTCCGCCGCGTTAAATTTAAAAATCGTGATTGTTTTTGTGATCTACGTCCCGATAAACTATAAAAACGATACCCATCTTGATATTTTCACTTCATCACCCTTTTTACCTTTTTCAGGGGTTGAATTTTCAAAAAACCTTTGACATACCTTTACTCAATTACTTTAAAGAATACTTTTGCGAAGTTTCGGATCAAATAGTTCAAGTAATCTTATTTCGCCATACAAACTTTGGACCCCCATTTCAACCCCTTAGAAGGTGAATTTTGTAAAATCCTTTCTTAGTGCTCGTCTACACCATAAAAGGAACCTACGTGCCAAATTTGGAGTCTATAGGACCAGGGGTTTAGGCTGTGCGTGCATCTTTATAAGGGAGCTTCTTCTTTTATATATATAGATTGCATGATAACCTTTTTGCAGGTTTTTTTACTTTTTCGTTATGTTTTGTTTTTTGTTGTCGTGACATTTGTAAAGTAATCAGAAGTAAATACTATTAGAATTATACAGAGTCAGTGGCGTGCGCTTCATATAGACAGAAAGACACTGTCTACTCTACTGGGATACTCTTATCTACCCGTCTTAATTCCATATTTCATAAAATAATATAAGTGCACAATCATTTAATCAATAAATATTTTTTAAGTATAAAATAGCTCCATCTATCGATTCTATCGGTAAATCGTCACTTTCGCTGACGCGCGAGTCGATGTGCGAACATCGACGCGGAACTAGCGCCGCTACCGGCTTTTGACGGCTCAGACAGAAAACATTTGAGTCTGAAACGCGTTTATATGTGTGCGCAGTTACGCATGTACAGCGTAGTGTGCTTTCCTATAAAAACGTGCAAACTTTGATGCCAAGTAAGGCACACTAACAGACATTTAGCCGCTGGCTTTCAGGCGAAAGTATACGACGAGGGCCGAAGATTCCCGAATAACCAATATTCACACTCCGCAAGATTGCGGAGATAACGCGACTATTTTAAAAAAATGCTTTATTTATGGAGTGCCGTGCAAGTACGAGCATATGTTTTTAGTCGCTTTTGCAAGATTGCTTGTTTACATTTTTTATTTTCTCGATTTCAACTTGATAACAATGATAACGTATGCCGTGCCGCGAAAAATGTTAGTGTTTGAAAAATGGATAGCAATTTAAAATGTGATAGCGGTAGTGGTGGTGTGTAATGTACAAAAAATAATAAACAATGCTTTCTCAAAGCTTTCTTTTAACAAAAAATAAATAAATTGTTGAAAAGGGCCGGGCTACGCCGGATCTGCAGTTAGTGAGAAACAACATTTTTGGTAAGTTACTTGCTTTTTAGGGTTGATGATTTTTTATTGCCACTAAGTATAACAACGAATACTAAAAAAAGGAATAAAATAAATATTTATTTTAAGGGGCCTCCTATACAATAAACGTGATTTTTTTTGCCAATATTATAGATAATTTTACGAAAACGAGTCCGATTCGCACTTGACCTTTTTTTTGTCTACCCTGTCTCAAAACTGTGTGCACGCCACTGTACAGAGTGGGCCCTACAATAGGAGAAATAAATTTAAACGATAAGTCTCTGGACTATACGCAATTACCTAGACCTTATCATAATGCTTCAAAGTTAACTAACTCAGAGATGTAGCACTTCAAAGCTACAATACTTAATCAATACTTAATTAATGAATGATCTGCTCATGCAGAGCCTGGCGGAATGGCAGATCTCCCTTGGGATCATGGCTGAGCCCTATTCTGTTCCTCTAAGGGACAACTGGGCAGGAGATTTAGACGGATTAGTGGCCATAGTCATAAACTCGTCGGCCGGCTCCCCTCCGCTCACAAAGGTAGAAAGGGGTCACGGATATTTAGTGGCTTGGATTGGAGACACAATGCTGATTGGAGTTTATTTCTCGCCGAACCGTAACCTGGCTGAATTTGAATTCTTTCTGGTCGAGATCGGTACTCATATTGGTAGAGCTCGACCTGGGAAGTTGCTCGCTGCTGGAGACTTCAACTCCAAATCTACAGCATGGGGATCCCCGGCTACGGATGCCTGTGGGGCGGAGCTAGAAGAATGGGCGGCGTCGGCTGGGCTGATTATTCTCAACCAAGGGTCGATTAACACGTGCGTGCGGCAACAGGGTGGCTCTATCGTGGACATTACGTTCGCAAACGCTGCCCTGGCACGCAGTGTTCGAGACTGGAAAGTGCTGTAGGATGTGGAGACGTTGTCGGACCACCGATATATTCGGTTCGATATTTCTACTCTTCCAGCCGATCCGATTGGCTTTCACCGACCTCTGCAAGGGGATAGTCCTCGTTGGGCACTGAAAAGTGTGGACCGAGACATGCTATTAGAGGCAGCCATTGTCAAGGCCTGGCTACCAGTCCCAAACGACCCATTCGAGGTGGACGAGGAGGCAGAGAAAATAAGGAGTGACATGGTCGAGATGTGTGACGCAGCCATGTCACGAATAGGCCCGATTCCATCAAAACGCGGAGTATACTGGTGGTCTGCCGAACTAGCGCAGCTACGCGAGTCATGTGTTGCTGCGAGGCGCCAGTACTACACACACTACCGGAGGCGCCGAATCTGTGACGTGCCAATGAAGGAGCGGCTTTATGCTGCATACTCGACGGCCGTCAAGTTACTTCAGGGGGCAATTGGCAGAGCAAAGGACTTAGCCGAGGAGGAGATGCTGGAGACGCTCAACAAAGATCCTTGGGGAAGGCCGTATAAAATGGTGAGGCGCAAGCTTCGCGCCTGGGCTCCTCCACTCACACGGAGCCTCTAGCCGCATCTCCTCGAGCAGGTGGTCGATACCTTGTTCCCGAGAAGGGAAGAGCACATACCTCCGCCTATGATACCCCCCAGGGGAAGGGTATCAGATGAAAGCGAAGCGCCGGAAGTAACAGAGATGGAGCTAAGAACGGCAGTGCTGCGGCTGCGAGCCAAAAACACTGCTTGCTCCCGGTCCGGACGGCATCCCTGGCAGGGCCTGGGTTCTCGCCCTAGGCCCTTTAGAGTCGCGCCTAAGAATACTTTTCAGCAGCTGTCTTGCGCAAGGGCGGTTTCCACGTGTGTGGAAGTCAGGGAAACTAGTCCTGTTAAGAAAAGAAGGACGGCCTGCTGAATCGCCCTCGGGCTATAGGCCTATAGTGTTGTTGGACGAAGCCAGTAAGTTGCTGGAGCGCGTGGTGGCCGCTCGACTCATTCGACACCTCGAGGTCGTCGGGCCAGATCTCAGTGCCTATCAGTTCGGTTTCCGTAGGGGCAGATCCACAATAGATGCTATTGCGCGAGTAAGGGCCGTGGCGGACGAAGCAGTGACCCGGGGTGAGGTGGTTTTGGCGATCTCACTAGACATCGCCAACGCGTTCAACTCCCTACCATGGTCGTGCATCAGGGCAGCGTTGAGGCGCCATGCCGTACTTAAGTACCTACGAAAGACGGTGGAGGACTACCTCACCGATAGAGCCGTGAGATACCCTACCACGGGCGACTGGAAAGAGAGAGTTCTGTCGTGCGGTGTTCCACAGGGGTCGGTCCAAGGGCCGCTACTGTGGAACATCGGGTACGATTGGGTCCTTCGGGGCGCAACTTTGCCGGGAGTCAACGTAACATGTTACGCCGACGACATGCTGGTGATGGCTCGCGGCAGCACCTACAGGGATGCGTCGATTTGGGCC
The DNA here is from genome assembly GCA_025490895.1 of Thaumatotibia leucotreta. Lineage (NCBI taxonomy): Eukaryota > Metazoa > Arthropoda > Insecta > Lepidoptera > Tortricidae > Thaumatotibia > Thaumatotibia leucotreta. The sequence goes on along the minus strand of JALPQI010009880.1, from coordinate 5,831 downwards.
ACGGCGGGGGTAGCGGCTGTCGTGACGCGCATTCGGAGGCTGGGGCTAGAGGTGGCTTTAAATAAATCTGAAGCACTGTGCTTCCACGGGCCCCGGAAAGCTCCTCCGGCGGGTGCCAGCCTTGTTGTGGGGGGACCGTCCATCGATGTCAAGTCGACAATGCGATACTTAGGCATAATCCTTGACAGCCGCTGGACGTTCAAAGAGCATTTCAAGTGCCTTGCACCGAAACTCATCGGCGCGGCGTCGGCGCTGAGCAGGCTCCTGCCTAACGTCGGTGGACCGAAAGGGAGATGCCGGAGGCTATATGCGGGAGTGGTGAGGTCCATGGCCCTGTACGGGGCACCTATCTGGGCTGACGCCTTAACTGCCCAAAATCAGACTCAATTGCGGAGGCCGCAGCGGGTCATGGCAGCTTGGATGGCGAGGGCATACCGGACTGTCTCCTACGAGGCAGCGTGCGTCCTGGCGGGAACTCCACCCTGGGACCTTGACGCAACGGTACTGGCCGACATTTATTGGCATGTCACCGAAGCGCGGGCTACGGGAAACTATCCACTCCCCGAGGAGGTCCGACGATGGAGACTCGACTCTCGTCAAGTGCTCCTCCATAACTGGAAAGAGCGACTGGAGACGCCGAGTACAGGCCACTGGACTATCGGAGCTACTCGGCCCATACTAGATAGCTGGGTCGGAAGAGAGAAGGGGTTCCTCTCCTTCCACCTTACCCAGATCCTCTCGGGGCATGGCTGCTTCGGAAGATACCTGTGTAGGGTGGCGGGAAGGGAACCGATGATGCAGTGCCATCATTGCGGTGACGCCGAAGACACGGCGCTACACACGCTGGCAGTATGCCCGGCGTGGGCGGAACAGCGTGCCGCACTTGTGGCCGAGGTGGGTACGACCTCTCCCTGGCAGCTGTGGTGGAAGCAATGCTCCAAGGTGAGAGGTCATGGAAGGCAATGGCCTCCTTTTGCGAGGATGTGATGTCGCAGAAGGAGGCAGCAGAGCGCAGCAGGGAGGAGGATCCGGCCTCCCAGCCAATGCGCCGCAAGCGCGTGGGGCGGCGGCGGTTGGCATACGACCGCCGACTTCCCCCTTAAGGGTACCTGTGGACGGCAGGCTCGGGGGCGCCTGTCGTCTACACAAGGGTCCCTGAGTAAGTAGTGCGTGTGCCATGCGTCGCGCGCAATGAGGAGGAGGGAAGGAGGGATTTTTCCTTCCGGAGATGGGTCCAGAGCCCTGGACAGCCACTGCGAGGTCGCGGAAGAGTGCTCAGGCGTACCCGTGACCTCGCCTTAAAGCGTCTTGGCGGCAGACCGTGGGGTTTTAGTGGGTAGACCAGGGTCTGATTAGCCCTGGGAGTCCCACATAACCACCCGGGTCCGTCCCCCGCGCCCGGGTGGTATGCGTAACGCATTTCCCCACGAAAAAAAAAGGCTAGTTTACGTTACAATTCTTAGGCTCTAATCGTGGAGAGGAAGTCTTTTCCTCTGAAATGAAAATCTGAGGCGGTAATTCCTTTTCTGTCTCATTCCTCTGCGTTACCTTGGTCAATCTTTGGTTAGAAGGATCTTCGATAGCGTTGCGGGTTTCTCCCGGTGCGTTATTTTCTGCTGAAAATGGAAGATCAAAAATCTGTGGATGTTCTTCTTCATCCTCTCGATGTTGTGATGTTTGTTTACACTGCTCTTCTCCATCTTCGATCTCTAGCGGGTAGACATGCGCGATAGATCTTGTATACATTGTATCTCCTACACGTACTGTGGTGACCCTACATAAACCGTCGGCGCCTTCCCTTAAAGATACTATTTTTCCAACATTCCAATTGATCCTATTTTTAGTGTCACCTTTGATCTGTACTACTTGTCCTATTTCTGGTGTTAACTTTGATGTCACTCGAGGTTCATGAGGATGGTGGGAGTATCTTTCTCTCAAATTAAGGAGATACCTCTTCTCAAACATCTCTTTGAATTCTCGCAGAATCACAACAGATTTTTTCCAACCTTTAATTAATTTATCCTTAGTCACCGTCCCTTGTGATGTACTAGGATCTTTATCTGAAGTTTCTATAACAATGCATTTGCCCATATTTGCCCATAGAAAGAAAATCTGAAGGTTTTAATACGTGCTCGGGTTCTGTGTCGACATAATTTAGAGGTCTGGTGTTAAGAACTGCTTCTATTTCTTTAACCACCGTTACCAGCTGACTGTCATTCAGTAAATGTTTCTGTAAAGTCTTCTTCATACAGTTCTTAACCAAGGCTACCAGTCGCTCGCAGAATCCTCCATGCCACGGTGCTAGTTGTGGTAAAAATTTCCATTTTATCTCTTTGTCTACACAGTAAGGGTCTCGAAGAATCTCTGAGAGTAACTTGTAATGAGCCGCATTATCAGATGTTATCAAAGTAGGTATACCTCTCGTTGAAATCATTCTTCGTAAGGCTAATAAACCTTTCTCCGCTGTTAGGTCTTTTACTATTTCTAGATGAATGGCTCTTACTGCTAAACATGTATAGAGACTAATCCATCTCTTACAGTTGCCATTTCCGTTGTTACTAGAAGTGGTCCCAGATAGTCTGTACCAAAGTAAGTAAAAGGAGAACTATAATTCACCCTTTCATTCGGTAGAGCGGGAGTCTCTGGAAGTCTATATGGCCCTCCGTCATGTTTCATACATTCTGGACATTTCTTCAAAATCCTTTGGACTTGACTTCTTCCTTGTGGAATCCAGTATGTTTCCCTAATTTTGTCTAGAGTGTGACTTGCACCAACATGATAATTTTCTCGATGGGTCTTCATTATAATCTCATTAGTGAAATCCGAGTTCTTTGGTATGAGTATAGGGTATCGTTTATCGAACGACCAGTCTGCATATTTCATACGACCTTTACATCTCAGTAACTCATCTATGTCTTTAAATATGCCTAAATTCCGACTTAAACTTGTTGCTTTTCCTTCTACCTCCAGAGGAAAATATTTAGTTTGAATTTCTTTTAGTTTAAAAACTTTATCGTCTAATAACTGATTATTCTCTTGAATCTCTTCTACCATAGTATCTTCGTCCATTTCCATTGGATTAGCAATTAGATATAATTGGATCATCTATTTCCATCAGTTCTTTGTCTTCTTCGATCCCAAGACCCTCCCCAGTCAAGAGAGAACTGGTTGGTCTACCGCTAGATGTTGTTGGCCACTTCTTTGGATCTTCTATTATGAAGCGTGGACCATTCAGCCACTTCTCCCTGTCCTCTCTCGAACAAGCGGGTCTCGTGTCGACATCTGCTGGATTTAACTCTGATAGAAGGTACCTTCTCTCCAGATCCTTGTTTGTTTTAATCTCCTCTATCCGTCTGGCAACGAACGGTGGTAGAAGCTTGTTAGACTTGCACCATTCTATGACAATCTGACTATCAGTCCATAAAAACTGTCGGGTCATTTTCTGTTGGAGGAATTTAAGAACAAACTTTACTAGTCTACAGCCAATCAACACTCCTAAAAGTTCAAGACGGGGTATCTTGAGACTCTCTTGATCTTTAATCGGTATAAGACGGGATTTTTCAATAATGAAGCTTTTCTCCGAACCGCAAATTAAAAACACTGATGCTGCGTAAGCCTGTAGTGAAGCGTCAGTGAAACAGTGTAGTTGGTAACCCTTTTCCTCCATTTTCTTCATGTAGCATCTGTTCCCTGCCTCTCTAATGACTTCCAGATTTTGTCGAATAATGCTCCACTCTTCCTTTAATTCGTCTGACAAAAAGTGAGTCCCACGACACTCCAGCCTTCCAAAGTTTTTGTAGAAAAAGGTTAGATGCTAATGTATGAGGTACAGCATATCCACATGGGTCGTATATGGATGAAATTGTAGACAATATTCCTCTCTTGGTGACAGCTTCTTCTTGAAAGTTAGGTTTAAGCTGAATAGAATCCTTCTTAATGTCCCATTCTAGACCAAGTACTTTTACTTTCTTTTCTTTACATATATCATGAAACCTTTCCATAAATTCTTCTGAATTGGAACTCCAATCCCTGAGTGACATCGAGATATTGAAAAGATCTCTTGACATTTCTGTACAGCTCCATCACTTCATCCGTAGTGTCTGCACCAGAAACGAAGTTGTCCACGTATATATCATTCGCTTTTAGTCTAACATGCTGATCTTCTGAATTACTCAGGTGATGACTGATGGTCGCATTAAGTAAAACGGAGATGAAATGACTCCGAAAGGGACTCTACAGAATCTTAGGTACATGAGATTCTCTCTAGACACTGGTTTGGAGATATCTTTCAGCCACAGGAATCTAGTCACATCACGATCCTTTCTCGTGTAACGCCATCTGTAAAAACGCCTTTTCGATGTCAGAAGTTAATCCTATCAGATGTGTTCTAAATTTGATGAGCAGTCCAGTGAGGTCTTCAAGCATAAGCGGTCCTCTATACAAACATTCGTTCAAACTCTTGGTGTTCTTATTACTCTTAGAGCTAGCGTCGTACACAATCCTCATAGGTTTACCTCGTTGACGTACTCCATGAAAAGGTAAATAATGGATGACGTTATCACCTGACGTTCCCGAAGTGGGAGCAACTTCAATTATACCTTTATCTAATTGTTGTTTAAACGCATTGTTGTATGAAAGCAACATTTCTTGATCCATACGCTTCAATAAACTTGATAAACGTCCGAAAGCCATTCCGAAGTTATTAGGTAAATCAGGTGGGTAAACTATCCATGGCCAACTCACCGTGTAACGGTTATTTAATTTTTCGGTCGTGTCGTTGAAATACTTAATTGCCTCCTCCTCTCTTGTAGCTTTCGGTGAGTTTTTAATGCCTATGCATTCTAATTCCCAGAGACTCTTTATGTCCCCATTACACAAAGGTAGATCTGGTTGATGAAGCTTCGTCTCAAGAATATTCTGAGCGTAAGTAACCACGAATGATTCATCTGTAAGCTGTGGCTTTGATCTGCCACTGACTATCCATCCAAGAGCTGAATCCACAAGAAATAAGTTACTATCTAATTGTATTTTCTCATCATAAATTATGTTGAAATAGTACTCATTTCCTATTAGAGTCCTTGCAACTGATTCCAATGAACCATCGTTCGCTAGTATGTATGACTCTGGTAAGTCTTTTACCTTAACGCTGGGTACATATCCTCTTGAAATAAATTCTACACAGTTTGCTTGTTCTAGACTGTAACTGTTGAGTAACAATCGGACTGTGGATCTGTTTAGGATGATCTTCTCCAAAGGTAAATACAGTTAAATGACTTTCTTCTACAATAGGAAGCTTCAATTCCTTCGTCGCTTCAAATGTGACATATGAACGTTGCGAAGCTGAATCCAGTAGAAGACGATATGTATGTCGATTACCATTGTCACCCAAAGCATTAACACGAACTATTGCTGTCTGAAGCGTTACCATTCCCCTATCTAACATCGTCATGGTTGTCTCTTCTTTGCCATATCCTTCTGAAAATTTTAAGGGCATAATGCTCTGTTTATGCTTTGACTTGCTTTGTCAATGAAAGCATTTCTTGTCGAAGGTACATTTATTTGCGTAGTGATCCTTCCTTAGGCATATGTAACACCGCCCTGCAAGCAGCCTTTTCCTCCCGTTTAAAGTAGAAACCTTTGTACGACTGTCGTTATAGTGAGCTCCTTTGCAAAATATACATGACATATTATCCTTCTTTTCTCCTGAAGGGCTTTGCTTCATTTCCTCACGAGGTTTATCTGAAGGTAAAGATTTATTAAACCCATTAAATCTTCTCTTTTGATTTTGCTTCTTATCAAATTCTTAAGATCAGCAATCTTGTTTCTTAGGA
>JALPQI010009879.1:0-50684 GCA_025490895.1 Thaumatotibia leucotreta | reverse complement strand
ATGAAACGGAATTCGTTAATATGTACGTTAGACTAAACAACGGTATATATTATTAACGTTATATTATTTTTGTATTATACTATTTGGAAATAGATGTTTAAATACATTATAACTAACGTTAGTATACGTTATGAACGTTTGTAAACTGTAATTATACTAAAAGTGCGTATTCATTATGATACGCACCCGCTCCGCCCCCCGAGCCCCCCTTGTGGGGGGCTTCGCCCCCCCGTCCCCCCCTTTTTTTGTTTTGCAAGGATGAAGATACGTAAACAATAAATTAAAAGTAAGTAGGTATTTTATTTATCCGGGAAACTGCGCTCGAAACCTAACCAATCCAAGTTGGGTTTACCCTGATTTATTACTTGGATTGGTTAGGTTTCGAGGCTAGAACAGATTGAAATGCTAACTAACCTAACCTACCCTACCTAACCTACTTTTCCTACAATCTACCTACTTTTTCTGGTAGCAGTTTGGTTTTTTTAGAGGGAGGGCGAATCAGTGTATAAGAAACAAAATACTTACATGAAATATGACTCATTAGGTAAGAATATCACTATGCAATAAAGTAAATAGTGGAACTAAATATTACATAAACTAGTAACTATAAAACAACAATCTATGAAATAAGTGCCTACAAAACAAAAATACATGAAATGTAATTCTAGTGTTTGGTTACTTTGTAAAGTAAAAAAGTTAGATAGCAATATACATGGAACTGAATGTCTGTGAAATATGTTTTAAGCAATTGAATAGTCTATGAAACAATAATATTGGAACAGAAAGTATATGATCCAAATAATATATGAACAAATTTCTGTGAAACGAAATTCTATGAAACTTCTGTCTATGAAACAGTGTGCCACCTAAGTAAACACGTGTTTCAGGTTTTTTGAAAATTCATTTCCTATGGGGGTTAAATGGAAGGTTAAAGTTTGTAAGGAGAAACCAGATTCGTTGGGCTATTTAATTCAAAACGTCATAGATATGTTGTTGCCAATGAAGAAGTAGGTACTTATCTACATACCTCTATCACGTTATATAGTACGAGTATTTTACCTCGAGTACTTGTATTTAAAAAAATACTCCTAAGGGGGGTAAAAATGGGGTTGAAAGTTTGTATGAAAAAAAGTTTAGTTTTAGATTAAGAAATTTCATATTGCGTAAACTAATTTTGAATAAAAATCTAAGAAAAGTAATTCCAGGATTTTTCAAAATTCACCTCCTAAGGGGTTGAAATGGGGCTCCAAAGTTTGTATGGCGAAACAAGATTATTTTATCCGAAACTTAATTAAATGAGAATATAAATAATTATCCTTTATTTAAAATTTTCGAAAAACAAACATACAAAGGTTAATTATTTATGTTTACTTCTGGTTCTAGAGATTCCAAATTTAGCACGTAGGTTCCTTTAAGGGTGTAGGGGTGGTTTTAAAAAAATTAAGTCAAAATCCACACCCTAAGGGGTGCAATGATGGGGGTCCAGAGTTTGTATGGGAAAACTTGTTTATTTAAACTATTTTATCCGAAACTTTACAGGAGTATTCCTATAAAAAGATAAAGATGTGTTTTAGGTTTTTGAGAATTCAACCTGTGAAAGGGGTGAAATGGTTAAACAGTAAAAAAAAAACATCATGGATATCGTTTCTATGGTTTATAGAGTCACTGTGGTGGGAGTCCTGATTGACTGACTCATCACCGGTTAAATGTTTTGGCTTGACTATTCCACCATGAGAGAAAAGGACGAAGCTTGTAGCGGATTACATTATTGTTTTGTAAGAGGGTGAAAAAATTATGCCACCAAAATTAGGCGGTTGAAACGCTTAGATATTCGCCCAGGAAATGACGATGCCTGTGTTGCTAATTTTAATTCGTGTAGTTTATTTGCAATTAAGTATTTAATTATGTCATACTAATATGCTGTTCAATGAAACAGACTTCAGACAAAATGTAATAAGGTAAGATTCTACTTCGGTTTAGGAAAGGTAAGAACTGCTATCTCACACTGAACACTGAAACGAACGGCTATCAAAGTAGGTTTTGGGTTAGGTTAGAATTGCAACCCCACATAGAAACGAACGACTATCAAAGGAGGTTCAGGTTAGGTTTGCACATTTTTTTTTCATAGAAGTCCAAAATCTACGCGTGCGAAGCCGCGGGCAAAAGCTAGTATAGTCATAAATCAAGCGACGGTTGATCTCGAAATGGTTTTCGAAATATAACTTTCCAAAAATAATGGACAATCCCAATTAAGCGCCAAAGTTGCTTTTAGAAAATATATAAATACCTAGTCATTTTTAATTGAATAAACGAATTGAACGCCTAAAACATAAACGTTTTAATAAACACAATATTGAATTAAGTCTACGTAAGTGTCGCGAATTCGTTGTTACAAAATTATCTTGAATTTCACGATCTTCTGACTTAGTTTTACATTAAATATTGAATCAAACGCCAAATACCTATGTCACTTAGAGCGTTGCTACGCAATAAATTACCCTCATTATTATAAAGAATTAAGCAGAAAAACGTTAACTGTATATGACTAAAAAGTGTCAAGTAAATAGTTTCATTGTTTGTTCCACAATCATTATTACTGATTATCTCGTAAAGTAACAAGTTTCAAGTTAATACTTAAACAGGCATCCACGAGATTATATTTACCACATGCGGCGAATGTAAGTAGTTATTCTTATTTTAAATGAGTCAGACTATCATTTTATTGTCTATTCTGTTATTGATCTGTTTTACCTACGTACCTACGTTTGACTACTTGACTAGGGTACCCACCCTAACTAATTAGTCAAGTAGTTTTTTATGGGTATGCCCTAAGCACTGTTTAATTTCTTATTATTCTACAGAATTATTTTTTCGACTTTATCCTGGCAAGTTACTATTTGAGTTTTTAGGTCTTTCTCTTTATTAAAAAGTCAGCATCACTTGTTCCATATGGACAGGTATTCAATCGTTGGGGTTCAAATTGTGATTTATGAAAGTGGAATCAATGCCTTATTTATTACACCGTTCGTCCGTATTTTAGGTGATCAGGTCGACGGTCCGGGTGACAACCGGGTTGCCGGATAGATTGAGGTATTTTGTGCTATCAATCGAACAGTGTTGATAGAGCTCAAATTCGCATCGCCTCTAGCTCTATCAGAAGATAATTAGTGGCTCAAATTTGTACAGAGCGCTTAAACTTGTTGGATACAGAACTGTTTACATTTATCATTTGGTTCAACTAAAGTTTAGCTATGTTAAAGCTTTTGCTTTATGGAAATGTGTGTTCTTAAAATCATGTTTGGCTAAGATTTGTTCTATGTATGATGACAAATATAAATAGTAGGTACTCACTTGTAGTTTAATAATTACATTGCAAGTTATAGCACTAAATAACTATCACAATATTAAACATACTGACCGTATTGAGACATACAATTGCCTAGGTGAATATTATGTCTGTTCAAAGTAAAATAACGTTATGTTGTAGTATTGGTGGTGTTGTGTAAGGTACTGCACTTCATACGAATTCCAAAACTCCATTCAAACTCTATGCTAATATTTAACGACATGTTGTGGCACGCTGGAGAATAATGATCATTACTCAAAGGCGAAGTTCTATCCGTAACTCATAATTGCTACCGAATCTGCAGCGGATTGCGATTGACGTAATTTATGCGAAGCTATTTCATTTGGTATCGCCTCGTTGGACGATGTTGACACCATGACAAAGGCCGTAAAGCTAAAGGTCTTATGATAAACCTAATAGCCGTTGCATGATGTTTTGTGAAATATAATATATGTTTATCTACCATTTATATCATAATTATCCTATTATATATTCAGAAGCGGTAATGTAATGATCTATACGTATTAAGAAACCGGTGTCTGTGGCTGTATCAAAATGTTAACAAAAAAGTACAGTGCATCATAATATTAACATTAAAGTATCGGTGTCAATACATTAATGTTAACATTATACAGTCGGCTTCTTTTTGTTTATTTTTTCAATACATATTAATTGTAGAATATTCTTACACAAATTGAGTAATTTCAACTGATTTGGATTGTTATATTTAGAGGTATTTTACTTAGTGGATATCAATGTAAGTAAAGGTAAATTCTCATTCTAAACTTATGATAAGGATGTAGATAAAGTTATATATGTGACTGTACATAGTTAGGCACTAAACACTCGTGTGATCTTATTATGAAACTCGCCTAGGGCTCGTTTCATAAAACCACACTCATGTTTAATGCCTCTTATTACGCGCCAGCCCATAAATAACTATTACGATGTCGTTATAATAATCAAAATGTAAGAGACTCTCGGCTACAGTCACGTCTCAAAATATGCACATACTTTTTGAAACTTAAATAACTTGGAGAAAAAAGTTTAAGGAATACAGATGTCAACATATTTATGTAGGCAATAGTACTATTTATTAGTTTGTTAACATTGTTATAAAACTTCTGAAGTGACTTAGAGATTAGTTGATTGTAAAGTTTGCAAGACCTAATCAAGGACTAGGTGACGTTATAAATGTGATATAGGAAATCTCTTACTAGAAACTAGGTTTTAAAGTTGTCTAGGGTTCCAATTTATAGCCTGGCGATGATTAAATTGTTGGGTTTTCGAAATTATCAACATAAAGATTATGATTTGTTGAAATCGCTTTCATGTTCCGATGTGTAGTCATATGGTCGGGCTATTGTGTAGGAATCATTTTATCAAAAATATGTGCAATAAATATAATGTGATCGGACTCTCCATTACGTATCACGGAAACCTTTTTTTCCTGTTTGTTCCGAGAGCCTCGCTTAATTTGTTTGCAGTTTCTTCCGTGATCTCAAGTTCCATAGTTTGTTATTATATGTGAGAATTTTATACGCAAGGAATCATTCGTATTTTATTATTGTTTGATTATTATCCTGCCTATAGAACGTAAAATATCTTGTTTGCTGGACTCCAATGAACGTTATTTTGACTACAAAATAGATAAGGTAAAAATAAGTAGGTAATTTAGAGTGCCTTACATAGACGACCCGATTACCGTTACATCGAGTTGCTTTTTTTAACGGCCCTCACTTAGCGGAACAAACTTTGACACAGACAGACATTATCATTAATGTTTATCAGATTATTGATCAATTCATTGACCTAATCGAATGGTATAACTAAACTAAAAAATGCAAAAATGCAACAATTTGCCCCAATTTGCAAGAACTCCGATCACCTTTACATTATTTTCAATTCATTGACCTAATCGAATGGTATAACTAAACTAAAAAATGCAAAAATGCAAAATCATTTGCAAGAACTCCGATCACCTTTTCATTATTTTTTGGTGCACGCTACACGAGTCGAGTTCCAAAAATAACAATTCAATCGTCATCTTATTCATCGAAACGTTATATAAATAAGTACACTGAACTACCCAATATAGCTTAAATCAATACGAAAAAGAAATGTCTTAAAATCGAGGTGTCCACGATACCTTTATTACTCGTAATTTTATATTGATTCAGGCTTTTAAGGAAAAATACGCTAATAGGGCCGAACAAGAAATCCTTTGTTATCAAAATGTTCAATATCCAAAGTTATTTATTTTTTAACGAGCGCTCTTTATAAGTATAACCAGGAAACGGATTAACACGTGGAGGCGATTAACAACGGATTAATATTATATATACAGGGTGGAACGCAACGACGATCTTTCCCGCTACCGACCGAGTCTACCAACCATTAAGATGAATTTTCAGTATGGGACCAATATCGAAATATCTTAAAAAAAATTAACCCCTCATACAAATTGACTGATTAGTTCGAGCGCAATAGTATGGAAAAGTAAATTTTCCATGTACGTTTTCGATGTTGGTCCCATAATGAAAGTTTATCCGTAATAGTTGGTAGACTCGGTCGGTAGCGGGAAAAATCGTCGTTTTGTTCCACCCTGTATACATGTATAAGTCTGATTGCGAAATAAATCAGGTTGTTAGTCTTTGAATAATGTTCGGCAAATCGCAGATGGTATTAGTTTTGCGGTATTCTGTGTGGGGAGGTGAAAATTCAACGCGGTTGCTAATTAAATTACCTAGTGACGCACTCTCGCGCTGGCAACTTCATACAGTAGGCCAGTATTTTTTACGTTTCGTTTACAATGCCTGGGTCGTAAGAATCTAAGACACGGTTTTAGGTTATAAAATGTTAGGAAAGTCAAGTTGGACAAGAGAAACAACGAAAGAACTTAAAGAATAGATAATAAAATTAACCCCAGCCGAGAAAATATTTTTTAGTAGTAGGTAAAATAATCCGAAGGTTTTGTGTGCCATGTTTTGAAATACAAAAACTTCAGTATTAAATTCATTTCTTACTTTCTCACACGATTATTCAAATGTCGATTAAAAAAGAAAAGTTTTATATGTCGATATTTATTTATACGGGAATAATTTCGTGCGATAAAATGGTCAAAACATTTTGCGTTTTCCTGAAAATGATTTATGGCTTCCTTCAGCCGCCAAACAGCTATTTTTATGAATCGACTAGATAAACTAGGAGTTGTAGTTATTAAGTACATCAAACTTCGACGCGATCAACCGCGCTGGCTGGACTGAAAGGCCTACTGGATGTATGCATTCACTGAACGCATGTGTATGACGTTCAGAAATATCTGTCATAATTAGAGGTCCAATTAGCAGTATGCGGTCTAATCTCTGACATGATATACATACCATGTTCCTCGTAGACCATCATGTACGTGGGTATATAATTATACAATATATAATTTGTATTATCCGACACGATGATTCGATGATTATTAATTAAATCAACTTAAAAGGGTATTAGCATTAAATTGTTTATTTAATACACAATATTTGTTTATAAACTAAAATTATCTCTCAATTTTTAATTTAAGTAAAAGCGTAACTCGCTCGTAGAGTTTGAGTTTCCCATTAAAAAGAGAACTTCCGTAATGTACCTACTTATACTTATGTTACTACTACTTACCTGAGTATAAAAACTAGTACTTAAGTTTAAAAAAGCTTTGAGTTCCAATTCTTTGTAAATATTTTATTCACTAATCTGTCAGAAATTAAAACTTTTATTCCAAAAATAATCACGTCCATTACAAAAATAACACAAATAATTTAAATATACAATACAATAAAAACTAGCTTAAAATAACAAACTAAAACTAAAACTATACTAAAAACCCTGCCGCGCCACGCCTGGTCCAAAAGTCCCCATCACGCTCGCTGCGTTACCACGTTGTACAGCGATGGAGACTTGTTGAACCAGCCATGAACCAGAACGTGGGTCACCACCACTCTCCCTCAACCGCCTACCTAGCTCCCTGAAAAATTCACCGGCCTCGTGACACCAGGGCCCAGCCGTTTCGATGGCAATGGGCACAAAGTCATACGTAACCCCCAAGGCAGAGTATTTGGCGTGTTTATTCCTGGCAGCAGTTTACGTTGCCGAGCCCGCTGACCTCACAGTGTGCCTCAAATGCGACGCAGCAAATGTACTGACACATGTTGCGTCCCACAGTAGGCACCGCCCTCTGCGCCAGGGAACCAGTGTAAGCCCGTCGGGTCTTTTCCCGTCCAAACGAGACAAGCCCGGTGGCTCCAGGACACATGGAACCTTCGCTGCAACTAAAGCCCGACGAACAATTTCGTTGGTCGAATGGTGCCTAGGGAAACGGCCGGCGCACCTCTGGCAACTAAGCCCATGGTGGCCGTTCTCCTCCACCATCACCCCACAAATACATCGATGCGCGTTACACACCTTGCTCCCCAATCTCAACGCCACCGCAATTCTCAAAGAATCATTGTCGAGCAGTGTACCCAGTTGTGGGGACGGCAAGGCATGCAACCACGCACCCGCCTCTGGTTTTGAAACAGCCCTTAGACGCGCCAAGTCGGCTCCCGAGACTCCACTCTGCAAATGTTCAAAAGCCGACTTACAAAGGATATCATCCCACCCTCGCTGAGCCAACAAGCATTCTGGGCGCTCATCGCTTTGACACTTAGTGGCCCACGCCGCCAAAGCCTCAGAAACGAACGGCATACTGACTTTGCCATTCTCAACCGACAGGATACGCGCCACCAGATCTGCTGAGCCATGTGCCGAAGCCAAAAAAGCCACCAGCCCAATATCTTGAGCTCGACGGACCCCAAGACCGCCATACCGAACAGGCAAGGACGCCTGGAGCCACTGATTGTCACTTAGACAGACATTAAGCAATGACTCCAATGCAAGTTTCAGTGTGACGTCAAGTGCACGCACCTCCTCTTCGAAAAGCCAAGTTGGAGCCGTCCGCAACGAGTAAACCATGCGAGGCAGCGAGAAACAGTTTCGCAACAGAATGAGGGAGACGTGCCCAGATAGATGAGCCAATCGCTCCCCTACCTCTGAAAGTGCCTGCCTTTTGAGTTGCAGGATAGAGCTGACACCCTCAGAAAATATGGGAGTACCTAGTAGGCTAAAAGAAGATCTATTAATCATCCTCATTCCGGGCAAAACTGCTTCAAGATCTGAAAGAGCTTCCGTAGTAACGTCACCACAGGCAAAACATTCGCATTTGGCTGCATTTATGTCCAGGCCAATCCCCTTCAAAGCCGGTATTAAAACCTTCAAACTCTCGATGACCGCATCCGAGCTGCCTCCAATAACCCCATCATCCAGATACCATAGATTTAAAGGCGCTTTCAATGCCGAGACAACCTTTTGGATGGCTAAGCAGAACAAAAGAGGTCCTAGCGGGTCTCCCTGCTGAGCACCAACCTGAGACTGGATGATATTCCCCGCGTAGAAAAGATTACTCGGTGACGCATAGCACTGGTAGACGAAGGGAAACAAAGCTGGGGTATGCTCAAGGACCTCATTGAGAATAATGTCTCGCTCCACAGAGTTGAACGCATTCTTTATGTCGATTTTGACGATTACATCCTCCGACGCATGGCGCTCAAAAACGAAATGACGAGTAGCATGAATCGCCGCCTCACAGCCAAGCCTAGTACCGAAACCCACCTGTTTCGGCAGTAAATAGACAGACATTTGTTCCCTTACTGCCCGGCAACACAGCTTAGCCGTGAGCCGCCGGAACACACTACCTACCGCAATTGGTCTAATGCCTCCGTCCTTCTTCTCTAAAGCACAAAGCGAGGCACCGTAAAGAAACGGTCTCACCTCAATGTTGAGCATGCCTCTCAATAAAAAATTGCAGAGCTTTACAAGGGAGTTCAACAAACGGGGACCGTTATCCCCCGCAGAGGGTGAGATCATTTCCTTGAGGTGTTGGGGCCTCAAACCATCAAGGCCAGAGGCGGAACCGTTATAAAATGAAGCGATTGCCTCCACCACCTCCAAAGACGTTACCGACAAAAAAGGGCTTGTTATACTTGGCTCAGGTGGCAAATTCACTGACCTCGATGGTGGGGGGTGTTTCTCCTTCAACGCGTGAAAGGTATTTTCATTTGAGGGAGCCAGCGCAGAATCGGAAAGAAGCAAACGAACAGCCCCCCTTAAATCCCCATCGTACACTTTAGTTTCAATGGCCCTGTAAACTGATGCCGGCCGACCTCCAGACTGAATATCCGGCAAGCCTACTCTGGAAACATTAATGTTATTTTTGATTTTAGTTGTCAAAGATTGGCGTTCAGTTGCGTCGGGGACCCTTAGAGCAGAGTAAGAAAAGGACATTAAACGACACCAATCTTCGACACCATTGGTGCGCAGACAATCCTCTATGACCGAACACAGCTTACCAGCTGCCATGCACCTTGCTCCCTTCGGTATGTGTCTCAATACCCGAATTTGTGATTTCAAGCTTGATAAATCCCCAAGCTGAATTTCAGTTTGTGGCCCAACCCGGGGCTCTTCGTCAGTGACACTGGTCGGATTAGAATTGACACGCAAAACATTATTGATACCATGGATTCGACTTAGATGAATATTAAGTCCCTTTTGGCCCTTAAAAAACCGGACCGGAGAACAAAAAGGGCACGGTACAGGGTCGGGGTTCGGTGAACGTTCACGAGGTGAGCGTGGGGGTGGGACAACAATGACAGGATTTCCCCCCGACATTAAATACAACCTTAATCATAAAAAGAAACCATATTAATCATGTCATCCAAATCATTAAATAAACAAAAGTGCAACACCATCAAATAAAAAAAAAAAACCGCTGTGACACCTGACAGACGTGTTTGCATAACAAATTTGTTAATATTTTACTTTTATACGCGTTTTATACTCGAAAATGGCAATAAAACTTAGTCAATCACTATACAACATCTGCAATAATTTGGGAAAGCGAAATATTAATACGGAAATACGCAAAGATTTCCAAATGACGAGTTTGACATTTAAGGCCACGGCCGATCATTAACACGGCAAAACGCGGACATATTACAAGATATTATGCAAACGAGGAGTCAAACGCGAGCGGAGACTACCAGCGCACGACCTCCACCTTCGCCCGCCTCGTCCAGCTCTCCGTCCATATTGTCGTCGGGCGATGAATTTGCTACGGCGCCCGACACAGGCGGATCCAGCGACGAGAGCGGGCCGCCGCCGCCGCCGCCGCCACGACCACCTGCGCGACGAGGGCGGCCACCGCTGCCGGCACGCTTGGGGCCCGCGGGACATCCTGCCCCGCCCACGGCTCCCGCTGCCGGTGGTGTAGTGCGTCGCATGCGATGGACTCAGACAATGAATGAGAAGTGCATGCGCGCCTACTACGAGGCTACAGAGGGGGGAACCCGACTGACCGCGTACCGTTCCAGGATTCTGCCTCTGTTTCAGGCTCTTGAACCCGCCATCGCCGTATCGGAGCAACGACTAGCGGATCAGGTGCGGGTCATTCTACGTTCTAAGCGTTTGGATGACTCGACACTTGATCGGCTTCGCCTGCAGGCTCTCTCGACTCGCGCAGCTGCCACCTCGGCGCGGGACCCGCCCGCCACGTCGCCGGATCCGGTGCCGACCCCCGACCTGGCACCGGGGGCGCCGCGGGTTGATCCCAGTGCCGATGAGGAGTATTTTGCGAGTCAGAGTGTAAGTACTGCAACTGATGAGCATCTGAGGAGGACTTTGGAAGAGGCGATTATGGCATATCGCTCCACACCCAGCTCTAGGCCACGGTTACCACGCTTGCCCATGAATAGACGCAATCTAGCGTTAATGGGAGCCCTAAACGCTTTACTGGAGCCGTACATACGGTCCAGTAAAGATGTAGACGATACGCACTCGATCATGTACTGCGGAGCCATTGCGGCGTGCCGTGTTGCTCGAGTCAAGTTCCCGGACGCTGACCGTGCACCTAGGACCGCCGGAGGTGTCCCCGCATGGCAAGTGCGGATCGAGCGTCGTATCGAATCGTTTAGGGCCCTCATTGCAAAGCTGATCTGCTTCAGGGGGGGCAATAACCGCCCCCGAGTAATGCGCTTTGTGAACCAGGCGTTCGCAGGAACGGGCATTATGCCCTGCGACTACATGGCCAACCTCACAGAGCGCATTGACTTTCTGAAGCAGAAAGTTTATGCATGGGCAAGCCGTATCCGCCGCTACAGAGAGCGTGTGGATCGATTTCAACAAAACCGTCTCTTCCAAAGTGACCAAAGGAAGTTATACCGAAGGTGGGAGGAAACCGATCATCATTTGTCTGACGCGCATCTGCCGGATGCTACTGCCATGACTGATTTCTGGCGTAGCATCTGGTCGGCGCCCGTTGGACACATGGAGGGCGATTGGATGAACGTTGTTGAACGTGAGTGCGAGAGCATCGAACCTATGGAGGCAGTTGCCATCAGCCCCGATGACGTAAGTTGTGCCATTCGACCTGCCCAGAACTGGAAAAGTCCTGGACCGGACGGATTGCACAATTTCTGGATAAAATGGTTTCGGTGCTCGCACTCGCGATTAGCAGCGCAATTCCAACAAGCCCTTGAGCTTGGTTCCCTGCCTCCTTCCTTAACAACAGGTGTAACCTTCCTGCTCTACAAGTCCGGTAGTACCACGGAACCGAAAAACTACCGACCCATCACGTGCTTGTCTACACTCTACAAGCTCCTTACATCCATTTTGAGAGCAAAAATTAACACGCACATTGTTGCGAACAATGTTCTGGCCTCTGCTCAAAATGGATGTAGGGTTGGGTCACGTGGTACTAAAGAGCTCCTCCTCATCGACATGACCATTTGCCAGCAAGTCCGGCGTAACAAAGGGGCCCTCTCCGCCGCTTGGATTGACTACAAGAAGGCCTATGATTCGGTGCCTCACTCATGGTTGAAAAGGGTCTTGGAGCTGTATAAAATTGATGCAGCTTTAAGATCCTTTCTCGGCGCGTGTATGGGGCAGTGGACCACAGTTCTTCGTCAACCAGGAGGCGGAGATGACCCCTCTGGCCCGCAGGACTTCATAAGGATCGAGCGAGGAATATTCCAGGGTGACAGTCTGAGTCCCTTATGGTTCTGCCTAGCTCTGAATCCCCTCAGCACACTGCTGAAGGATTCAGGACTAGGTTGCCGGCTTCGGAGAGAGGGTGAAGTCATTTCTCACCTTCTGTATATGGATGATCTCAAATTATTTGCACCAAATAGCCAAGACTTGTTGGAGCTACTGCGAACCACAGAAGTTTTCAGTAGTGCCATCAATATGGAATTTGGTGTCGATAAGTGTGCGGTTATGCATGTGCAGCGGGGGAAAGTAGTAAATTCAACAAATTTACAGCTTTCTGAGACAATGTCGTTCAGATCTATCTCGGAAGCAGAAACCTATAAATACCTTGGTATGTCACAGTCTTTGGGTATTGAAGATATGGGAATTAGACAGGCGGTGAAGGAGCGCTTTTTCAGCCGGCTCACAAAAGTACTTAACAGTCTTTTGTCAGGAGGCAACAAAGTGCGCGCCTTCAACGCCTGGGTAATGCCCATACTCACATACTCCTTTGGCGTACTAAGGTGGACTCAGACCGAGCTGGACGCCCTGGATCGAAGGGTCCGCACACTGCTCACCACACATCGAATGCTACACCCGCGCTCATCAGTTATGAGATTGTACATCCCGCGGAGGTGTGGGGGGTCGCGGCTTCTTAAATGCCAAAAACCTCCACAACCACGAGGTGTACAATCTTAGAAACTATTTTCTTAACAATGAGTGCGGGATGCATCGAGATGTGGTGGCAGTAGACGGGAACCTCACGCCGCTCTCCTTGGCAAAAGAGAACTGGCGCAAACCTGTGGTACTAAGCACCGAGGACCGCAAGGCGGTATGGAAGAGCAAGGAGCTACACGGGCGGTTCTACAAGGCCCTCACGGGACCTGACGTAGATCTGCTCGCGTCGGTGAACTGGCTACGATTCGGGGACCTCTTCGGAGAAACCGAGGGTTTTGCCTGTGCAATTGCTGACGAGGTTATCATGACGAATAACTACCGGAAATATATCCTGAAGGACGGTACGGTCGACATTTGTCGGGCATGCCGCCGTCCCGGTGAGTCACTCAGGCATATTATTTCCGGTTGTTCTCAGATTGCTAACACCGAGTACTTGCACAGACATAACCTCGTAGCCAGTATTATACACCAGCAGCTTGCTCTTCAATACGGCCTTGTGGACGTCGAAGTGCCATACTACAAGTACACAACTGCACCAGTTCTCGAAAATGGTCGTGCCACGCTCTATTGGGATCGACCTATCATCACGGACAGGACTATTGTAGCCAATAAGCCTGATATCGTGCTGGTAGATCGATCGCAGCGCCGGGCTGTGCTCGTCGACGTCACCATCCCCCATGATGAGAATCTCGTGAAGGCCGAGAAGGACAAGTCCAGTAAGTACCTAGACTTGGCCCACGAGATAACCGCCATGTGGGATGTTGACTCGACGATCATAGTCCCGATAGTCGTTACAGCGAACGGTTTAATAGCGAAGAGTCTCGACCAACATCTTAAGAGTCTCTCGCTAGATGGCTGGGTCAAGGGTCAGATGCAGAAGGCGGTAATCCTGGACACGGCGCGGATAGTCCGTCGGTTCCTCTCTCTGCGACCTTAACCACCGGCAGCTTGGGCCCGCCCCGTTGCCGGCGGCACCCTAGGTTAGGTTTTTATAATGTGTTTATATTTTATATTGTTTTTGTATGTTGTATTGTATTTTACTTTTATAACCATATTATAACAACCTAGCCTAAGAAAATATTGAAATAAAGAGATAATAAAAAAATAAAAAAATAAAAAAAAAAAAAAAAAAAAAAAAAAAAAAAACTTGACGCCGTCAAAGTCAAACGTGCTTTTATACACTCTTAAATATTTTTGATAAATAAAGTATTTTACCGGCATTAACAAGACCATTTTTACCTTCCCGTCTCGGAAAATTTGCCCTCTCTATAGTAAATGTACATTCAAGGGTACAGATGACGATAACAATCAGATACACTCTGATTAGTGCCGACATGTAACTGTCAAATCAAAATACCACAAGAGATGTACACTCGCAGCAAAGCACGTAAGGATCAAGCGTCCCCACGAACCGCACGCCCAACACCTTCGTCCGCCTCGTCGACATCAATCTCCTCGAAATCTTCTTCGGGTGATGATTACGCCACCGCGCCCGACATCAGCGGCTCGAGCAGCGACGAGCGCGGACCATCGCCGCCGCCGCCACGACCACCTGCGCGGCGAGGACGGCCACCGCTGCCGGCACGCTTGGGGCCCGCGGGACATACTGCCCCGCCCACGGCTCCCGCTGCCGGTGGTGTAGTGCGACGCATGACATGGTCTCAAGCTATGAATGAGAATGTCATGCGCGCCTACTACGGGGCTACAGAGGGAGAAACTAACCTATCCGCGTATCGTGTCCGGATGCTTCTTCTGTTTCAGGCCCTTGAACCAACCATTAATGTGACTGCGCAGCGACTATCGGATCAAGTGCGAGTCATCCAACGACCAAAGCGGCTGGATGACTCGACACTTGATCGGCTTCGCCTGGAGGCTCTCCCTGTTCGCGCGACCCCTTCCTCGGCGCAGGACCCACCCGCCACGTCGCCGGACCCGGTGCCGGTACATGACTTGGCATCCGAGGCACTGCGGGTCGGTCCTGCTGCTGATGAGGACGATGCTGCGAACCTGAGTGTGAGTACTTCAGACAATGAGCAATTGAGGAGGACTCTGGAGGAAGCGATTGTGCAGCATCGCTTCACACCCGACTCTAGGCCACGATTACCACGTTTGCCCATGAATAGGCGCAATCTAGCGTTGATGGGAGCCCTAAACGCTTTACTGGAGCCGTATATACGATCCAGTAAAGATTTGGATGATACGCACTCGATCATGTACTGCGGGGCCATTGCAGCGTGCCGTGTTGCTCGAGTCAAGTTTCCGGACTCTGACCGTGCACCTAGGACCGCTGGGGGTGTCCCCGCATGGCAGGTGCGGATCGAGCGACGTATCGACTCGTTTAGGACTCTCATTGCAAAGCTGATCTGCTTCAGGGGGGGCAACAACCGCCCCCGAGTAATGCGCTTTGTGAACCAGGCGTTCGCGGGAACGGGTATTGCACCCCGCGACTACATGGCCAACCTCACAGAGCGCATCGACTTTCTGAAGCAGAAGGTTTATGCATGGGCAAACCGTATTCGCCGCTACAGAGAGCGTGTGAACCGATTCCAGCAGAATCGCCTTTTCCAGAGTGACCAAAGGAAGGTTTACCGAAAGTGGGAGGAAACCGACTACCGTGTGTCCGACGCGCGGTTGCCGGATGCTACTGCCATGAGTGATTTCTGGCGTAGTATCTGGTCAGCGCCCGTCGGACACACCGAGGGTGAATGGATGACCGTTGTCGAACGTGAATGCGAGACCATCGAACCTATGGGGGCAGTTACCATCAGCCCCGATGACGTAAGTTGTGCTATCCGCACGACTCAGAACTGGAAAAGTCCTGGGCCGGATGGATTGCACAACTTCTGGCTAAAATGGTTTCGATGCTCGCACTCACGATTGGCAACGCAATTCCAACAAGCCCTCGAGCTCGGTTCCCTGCCACCTTCTTTAACAACTGGAGTAACCTTCCTGCTCTACAAGTCCGGTAGTACCACGGAAGCGAAGAACTACCGACCCATCACGTGCTTGCCCACACTGTACAAGCTCCTTACATCCATTTTGAGAGTAAAAATTAACGCGCACATTGTTTCGAACAATGTTTTGGCTCCTGCTCAAAATGGATGTAGGGTTGGGTCCCGTGGTACTAAAGAGCTCCTCCTCATCGACATGACCATTTGCCAGCAAGTCCGGCGTAACAAAGGGGCCCTCTCCGCCGCTTGGATTGACTACAAGAAGGCCTATGATTCGGTGCCTCATTCATGGTTGGAAAGGGTCTTGGAGCTGTATAAAGTTAATGCAACTTTAAGATCCTTTCTCGGCGCGTGTATGAGGCAGTGGACCACAGTCCTTCGTCAACCAGGAGGAGGGGATGGCCCCTCTGGCCCGCAGGACTTCATAAGGATCGAGCGAGGAATATTCCAGGGTGACAGTCTGAGTCCCTTGTGGTTCTGCCTAGCTCTGAATCCCCTCAGTACCCTGCTGAAGGATTCAGGACTAGGTTGCCAGCTTCGGAGAGAGGGTGAAGTCATTTCTCACCTTCTGTATATGGATGATCTCCAATTATTTGCGCCAAACAGCCAAGACTTGTTGGAACTACTGCGAACCACAGAAGTTTTCAGTAGTGCCATCAATATGGAATTTGGTGTCGATAAGTGTGCGGTTATGCATGTGCAGCGGGGGAAAGTAGTAAATTCAACAAATTTACAGCTTTCTGAGACAATGTCGTTCAGATCTATCTCGGAAGCAGAAACCTATAAATACCTTGGTATGTCACAGTCTTTGGGTATTGAAGATATGGGAATTAGACAGGCGGTGAAGGAGCGCTTTTTCAGCCGGCTCACAAAAGTACTTAACAGTCTTTTGTCAGGAGGCAACAAAGTGCGCGCCTTCAACGCCTGGGTAATACCCATACTCACATACTCCTTTGGCATACTAAGATGGACTCAGACCGAGCTGGACGCCCTGGATCGAAGGGTCCGTACACTGCTTACCGCACATCGAATGCTACACCCGCGCTCATCAGTTATGAGATTGTACATCCCGCGTAAATGTGGAGGCCGCGGCTTCTTAAATGCCAAAGACCTCCACAACCGCGAGGTGTACAATCTCAGAAACTATTTCCTTAACAATGAGTGCGGGATGCATCGTGATGTGGTGGCAGTAGACCGGAACCTCACGCCGCTCTCCTTGGCAAAAGAGAACTGGCGCAGACCTGTGGTACTAAGCACCGAGGACCGCAGGGAGGTATGGAAGAGCAAGGAGCTACACGGGCGGTTCTACAAGGCCCTCACGGGACCTGACGTAGATCTGCTCGCGTCGGTGAACTGGCTACGATTCGGGGACCTCTTCGGAGAAACCGAGGGTTTTGCCTGTGCAATTGCTGACGAGGTTATCATGACGAATAACTACCGGAAATATATCCTGAAGGACGGTACGGTCGACATTTGTCGGGCATGCCGCCGTCCCGGTGAGTCACTCAGGCATATTATTTCCGGTTGTTCTCAGATTGTTAACACCGAGTACTTGCACAGACACAACCTCGTAGCCAGGATTGTACACCAGCAGCTTGCTCTTCAATACGGCCTTGTGGGCTTCGAAGTGCCTTACTATAAGTACACACCTGCGGCAGTTCTCGAAAATGGTCGTGCCACGCTCTATTGGGATCGATCTATCATCACGGACAGGACTATTGTAGCCAATAAGCCTGATATCGTGCTGATAGATCGATCGCAACGCCGGGCAATGCTCATCGACATCACGATCCCCCATGACGAGAACCTCGTGAAGGCCGAGAAGGACAAAGCCAGTAAGTACCTTGACTTGGCTCACGAGGTAACCGACATGTGGGAGGTTGATTCGGCGATCATTGTGCCGATAGTTGTTTCTGCGAATGGTCTCATAGCGAAGAGTCTCGATCAACACCTCAAGAGGCTCTCGCTAGGTGGTTGGGTCAAGGGTCAGATGCAGAAGGCGGTAATCCTGGACACGGCGCGCATAGTCCGGCGGTTCCTCTCCCTGTAGCCCTAACCACCGGCAGCTTGGGCCCGCCCCGCTGCCGGCGGCACCCTAGATTAGGTTTTTTATAATGTGTTTACTTGTTTTGTATTGTTTTTGTATGTTTTATTGTATTTTATTTTTATAAACCTATTATAAATTACCTAATCTAAGATGAAGATGAAATAAAAGATAATAATAATAAAAAACATTTAGTCATGAGCTAGGTACAATACAAGATGGAAGTTAAAATAGGTACAATAAAAAGAGCGCTTAAGAATATCAAACCTAAATGTGTGTATACTAAAGTTTTAATTCAATAATGTCAATTATTCAATATTAATTAATATTCAAAAATATTTAATCCAAAAAAACCAACTGGTATACATTCATAAAAAAAACTAAAACAAAGCTATAATTGGTCAACTACAATATAAAACCATACATTGAAACGGGACAAAAAAGTGTATAACATAGATTAAAATAAAGTTAAAATAATTTGAACATCAATGTAAACAAAGATTAAAAAAAACAAAGAATCCCCTTAAACACAAAGTCTAATAAAATTAATCTTGAGAAGTTGATCCTGGAACACCCGTGCGTGAGTCCTTCGCAGCTCGAAATTAGGTCCACTTTCGAATGACGGGTAATATGAAAATATAGGTACGGCACGGCGAGATAGGGATGTTAGCAGCTACAAGAAACGCATGTGGTAAGTAGGTACGTCGAGCGCACAAGTTCCAAACCACCCGCCAGGTTGCACAGAAAACCAAAGTTCGTAATTGCACTTGAATACACCGTTCAGTAACTGTTGATTTCTCCGCCGTAGCACATCGATTGCCACAACTCCGCGCGTTGTTTATGCAACTCCTTCCAAAAAAAAAGTTTTTGTTTGAGTAGTGAGAGTAGTGAGAGTGATATGTAAACAGCTGTGATGGACAATGACGTTCTCAAACAACAAACTGCAACTTTGCTTCACACACGGGATTTAACAACAAGTTACCAATAGCACAGGTTCGTAGCACTTTATAGTCTGCAAATCACACATTTACGCGCCGTTTTTTCCTTTTGTACTTTTTTCCCGCGGGCGTAAAATACGAACAGCGTTATGCACGCGCCATTTTTTTTTTTTTTTTTTTTTTTTTTTTTTTTTTTTTTTTTTTTTTTTTTTTTTTCATTCTGTCAGAATATATTTATTATTATATTTTAACCCTTATTAGTACTAGGGGATATTATTTCCCACTTCGTCTATTCGTATTACGACCGAGTATTTTTTTACACAGCAACACTTTATAAAGTTTACTATGTGTTTCCTTACTTCTGGTTAACATTCGATTTATTTTATTGGCAACACTTTTCACTCAATCTTCATTATGTCAACAACTGTCAATGTCAAAGTCAAAGATAGTGAAAAATTGTAAAAAACGGTGTTTGTCGGCGAAGTGTGCTTGGATTTAAGAAAAAAAAATCTGGTAAGAAGTTTTTGCTGCCAGTTTCATAAAATATAATGTATTAGTTGTTATTACAAATATAAAATACTGCTTCAAACTATTGATTTTCCTAATAAATTGTCCTTTGAAGTTAAACGTCCAAGTGGGAAAATAATTCCCTTTGTTTATTCATGGCATTAAAAAAATGATTGCAAAAGTGGTCATATAATACGTTTTCGAAAATATTAAACAAATTATTGTGTTATAATACGTAAAATTATTTTTTTAATTGTTTTTTTTTAAACTCAGATGTACTCAATCAGTACCCG
Source organism: Thaumatotibia leucotreta (assembly GCA_025490895.1). Taxonomy (NCBI): domain Eukaryota; kingdom Metazoa; phylum Arthropoda; class Insecta; order Lepidoptera; family Tortricidae; genus Thaumatotibia; species Thaumatotibia leucotreta. The sequence continues at coordinate 30,831 of JALPQI010009879.1, read as the reverse complement.
TTTATAACTTTTTACCACGCATAATATATAGGTTATTGATTTGTGATTTATACGTTATCCTGATGTTCTTATTATTGTTTTATATTCCTTTTAAATTCACTACAAAATAGCACCGCCTAAGAAAATATTCCGTAGGAAGGAGATAGAAGGTGTAGTAGACCATTTTTACAATTTATCAGACTTATCAGATGATTCTTCGCACCCCTGACTCCGCTAGTGCCCTGACCGCTACCAAAGCCAGAGCACCGGGAGTCGCCGGTACCTCGGGGCCATTTTTTGATTGTACTCATCATATTTTATAGGGGGTTTGGCCATAATCACAAACTGTTGGAACATAAACTAAACAGGTTTTAATAATATAACCTGAGCGCCACTTACTGGCCATTCTCTTATTCTGCGTATGTTTATATTGTCTATGCTTTTCTATTTTGTCTATTTACTTGAACAAATGAATACATGTATCCTTTGATTGTCTAAGACAAATATGGTATTTTACTAATTATTACTGTAGTTAATCCAGCTAGTCCACATAAAACCTATCAGGTTATGGGCCCAGATTACGAAAATAATAAGTACGTAAAAATTTTTCGGTAAAAGTGTAAAATTTATTCGAAATGTCGGATGATGAATTGCCGGCAGCGAGGTCTTCAGCGACTAGTTCCGGGATCGCGGTCAATTTTCAAAAACTCGGTGGAATATCACACTACGGAAACTGGAAGTTTTTGATGCGTATGTACTTGATACACGAAGATTTATGGGATTGCATAGAGGAATCGTCAACCGGCGTTCCCAAGGTCAGTGACAATCGTAAACAACAGAAAACGCTTGCAAAAATATGCCTAATGGTGCTCCCATCATCTTTTTCGCATGTACGTAACGCAAAGACTGGTTACGAAGCTTGGAACAACCTCAAAAAGGCCTATGAAGATAAAGGCTTATGCAGAAGGCTAGGACTGCTACGTACGTTATTTGGATTAAAACTAGAGCAATTCAAGAGATACGTAACGCAAAGACTGGTTACGAAGCTTGGAACAACCTCAAAAAGGCCTATGAAGATAAAGGCTTATGCAGAAGGCTAGGACTGCTACGTACGTTATTTGGATTAAAACTAGAGCAATTTAAAGATATGGAGGCGTATCTCTTGAAGATCACCGATGTAGATCAACAACTACGAGACATAAATGCTCCATTAAATGATGATTTCCTGTCAGTTATTATGTTGAGTGGGCTACCACCAGACTACGATCCACTTATAATGGCGTTGGAAAACTCAAACATTAAATTGTCTAGTGAAACAGTAAAAAGTAAATTACTTCAAGAAAATTTACGAAGGGACGATAAATCTGAAGAAAGTTCTATGTTTACGAACCGGGGTACAAGTTCGAAAAGTGTCAATAAACATTCTACAAAAGTTAAATGTTTCATATGCAAGAAACCGAATCATTATGCAAAGAACTGTCCGAATAAAGCTAATAAGAGTGAGAAGACTGATAAAGCGTGGAATGGATCTTTAATAACCGCTTTGGCTGTTGACATAAAGTCAAACTCTTTTTACATTGACAGTGGGTCAACGTCACATATGACAAATTCCAAAACACTAATTAAAGATTATGTTGAAGACTCGCCGCGTTCAGTTACCGTTGCTAATAATGAAAAGTTGCATAGTGAAGGATATGGAACGGTGGAATTGTTGTTAAAAGGGCACAATGAAACTACGAAATTGAGTGACGTTATATACGTGCCCGGATTATCAACCAATCTTATTTCCGTTGGCAAGATGGTAGATAAAGGACTGGAAGTGCATTTTAAGAAGCAAAAGTGCATAATTTACTGTGGCAAAGAAGTAATTGCCAGTGCTACGAAGGTGAACGGCGTCTATGAACTGGATATGGAGCGTCAAGTGTCAACAGTGTCACATGGAAACGAACAAGCTGCGGCCTGTCACTCTTTGGATTTGGGTGAGCCTATACCTGAAATCTTGTCAAGTGGTGATGATGCTGCTGCTAACCTGTGTGGAATGAAGCCATCCCAGGACTTATGGCACCGGAGACTGGCGCACCTGAATAGACGGAGTATGGATTTGCTAAAACGAGGTATGGCTAGTGGAATAGATTACACTGATGATAAGCATACTCCCTGCGTAGCATGTCTTGAAGGGAAACAAAGTAGATTACCTTTCCCAAAAAGATCTTATACAAGAGCTACTGAGAAACTAGGTCTAATCCATAGTGATTTAATGGGACCGATGCCAGTTTCCTCATTCAGTGGTTGTAGATATCTCTTGACATTTATTGATGACTATTCTAGAATGACTTTTGGCTATTTCATTAAAAGCAAAGCTGAAGTATTGTCTGTATTTAAAACTTTTAAGAGCTTTGTGGAAAATCAAACTGATTTAAAGATAAAAGCATTACGTTCTGATAACGGCCTTGAATATGTGAATAAACAGTTCCAGATGTTTCTGAAAGAGCATGGCATCCAGCACCAGACAACCGTGCCTTATTCATCAGCTCAGAACGGGGTCGCGGAGAGATGCAACCGCACGACGATGCAGGCTGCACGCTGCATGCTGCAGGATGCTGGAATGGACAAGAGGTTTTGGGCCGAGGCGTTGAATACAGCAATACATATCAAGAATAAGTCACCAAGTAAGGCGGTAAGAGGCACCACACCTGAAGAACTATGGTCAGGTAATAAAGTCAACCTATCTAATTTGAAAGTATTTGGCTGTGTTGCCTATGCAATGATTCCCAAAGAAAAACGTAAGAAATTGGATGCAAAGAGCAAAATGTATGTATTTGTGGGATATTGCGAAGCATCAAAAGGTTATAGACTGATTGATCCTGAAAACCCGTCTAAATGTATCAAGTCTCGAGATGTACACTTTTTAGAAGATAAAATGTATAAAGATATAAAACTGAGTCAGCAAACCCCTATTACTGATTGTCAGTTACATTTAACTAGCGATGGCATGGATGAAACTCCTTTAAAATGTGATTCTTTGCCAGCTGATCCTGTTATGGAGTTGCCTGAAGTACCCGAAGTACCTCATGTGCTTGAAGTGCCAGAAGTACCTGATGTATTTGATATACCTGATGCACTCGGAGTACCTGATGTACTCGAAGTACCTGAAGAACATGAAGTACCTGATGTACCTGAAGTACCTGATGTACCTAAAGTACCTGATGTAACCAAAATACCAGAAGTACATAATGTTTCCGAAGTACTTGAAATATCCGAAAATGAGCTGAGCACATCTGGTATCAGTTATCAAGATGACCCAAATGATGTTACATGGGATCATAATATGACTACGGATCGAGGTTCTAGTGAATATGACTCCGCTAATAGTGTTATTGCTATGACAGCTGCAAGTCAAGGTGCTGAACCAAAGACTATTCGTGAAGCGCTGTCAGGACCAGAAAAAGAATACTGGTGGGAAGCTATAGTAGATGAGTACAAGTCATTTGAAAAGAACAAAGCCTGGACATTGACATCATTACCTGCTGGAAAGAAAGCTGTAAAATGTAAGTGGATTTTCAAGAAGAAACTTGGATTAGAAGGTCAGTTACTTCGTTATAAAGCTAGACTCGTAGCTAAGGGTTTTACCCAGGAATATGGCATAGACTACAATGAGACCTATTCGCCTGTGGTAAGATACTCGACAATACGGACTTTAGTTGCCCTGGCAGTCAACTTAGACATGAATGTTGACCACATGGATGTTAAGACAGCGTTTCTCAATGGTGACTTAAAGGAGACTGTCTATATGGAACAGCCAGATGGGTATAAAGTAAAAGGTTAAGAAAACTACGTGTTTAGACTTAACAAAGCAGTCTATGGACTGAAACAGGCATCGAAGGCCTGGTATGACAAAATTGATAATGCCCTGAAGGTTCTCAAGTTCAGAAAATCACTCAGCGAACCCTGTGTTTACATTAAATCGGATTCTACTGGTAATCTCATTATACTAGCATTATATGTGGATGACATTTTGATTTTTAGCAAAGATACAGAGGAAAAGAGAAAGCTGAAGACAGAATTGATGAGAATATTTGAGATGAAGGACCTTGGTCGTGCTACGCATATATTGGGCATGAGATTGACTCAAGATAAAAACAAAATTACTCTTGATCAGAAAAATTATATACAAAAGGTATTGGAACAATTCAATATGACAGACTGCAAGCCTGTGAGTACACCTTTGGAGACTGGTTTGAAATTTGAAAAAGGAAAACACTGTGATCCAGAGTCCAAGTACAGAAGTATGATTGGATGTATCATGTATTTAGCGGTGTGCACAAGACCTGACATTGCACATGCAGCAAGCCTATTGAGCCAGTTCAACAACTGTTATTCTGAGATGCATTGGAAAGCAGCGAAGCGTGTTCTTCGATATTTGAAAGGAACTATAGACTATTCCTTACAATATGAGAAATCAACCTTATCTGTTACAGGATATGTAGATGCAGATTGGGCGTCTAATCCGCTGGACCGACGCTCGTATACAGGTTACGTGTTCAAGATAAGCAATTCGGCTGTGTCATGGGAGAGTCGTAAGCAAAGAACCATAGCTTTATCTTCGACAGAATCGGAGTACATGGGACTATGCGAGGGAGCTAAAGAAGCTGCATTCATCAGGACTTTCTTACATGAATGCCTAGGTAAATGCTTACCTATTACTTTGTATAACGATAGTCAGTCAGCGCAGAAGATTTGCAATAGTCAAATCAATCATAGCAGAAGCAAACATATAGACATTCGACATCATTATGTGCGGCAAGTTGTGAGTGATAAAATTATTAACTTAGAATACTTGTCTACGGATCAAATGCCTGCGGATGTTTTAACTAAGCCTTTGTGTAAAGATAAACATTTAAATTGTGTTTCTTATCTTGGTTTAAAAAACTGTTTAGTTCAAGGGCAGGTGTTGGAACATAAACTAAACAGGTTTTAATAATATAACCTGAGCGCCACTTACTGGCCATTCTCTTATTCTGCGTATGTTTATATTGTCTATGCTTTTCTATTTTGTCTATTTACTTGAACAAATGAATACATGTGTCCTTTGATTGTCTAAGACAAATATGGTATTTTACTAATTATTACTGTAGTTAATCCAGCTAGTCCACATAAAACCTATCACAAACCGTCTCACACGCAGGCTTGACGACTTCCAGTCCAGCCTCCTGAACAAGCCGGTTTCAGAAAAGGCTTCAGCACCGTAGACCACATACACACGCTCCGTCAAGTTATACAGAAGACCAAGGAGTATAACTTGCCCCTCTGCTTAGCGTTTGTGGACTACGAAAAAGCATTTGATTCGATCGAGACGTGGGCTGTACTACAGTCTCTCCAGCGGTGCCAAGTAGACTACCGGTACATTGAAGTGCTGAAGTGCCTGTACGAGAACGTCAATATGTCAGTTCGCCTCCAGGACCGGAACTCAAAACCAATTCCATTGCAGCGGGGAGTAGGACAAGGAGATGTTATCTCTCCTAAATTATTCACCGCTGCACTGGAAGATGTTTTCAAGGTTCTGGACTGGAGGGGGTATGGCATTAACATCAATGGCGAGTACATCACTCACCTTCGGTTTGCCGACGATAAAGTAGTCATGGCTGAGACCATGGAGGACTTAAGTACTATGCTCGATGATCTCAGTAGTCTCTGAAGATGTTGGTCTTAAAAGAACATGGACAAAACGAAGATCATGTCGAACGTCCATGTGATACCAACTCCAGTGAAAGTTAGAAACTCTACACTCGAAGTTGTTGACGAATATGTATACCTGGGACAAATAGTCCAGCTGGGTAAGTCCAACTTCGAGAAGGAGATCAATCGTCGAATCAAACTTCGTTGGGCGGCGTTCGGGTGACTACGCAATATCTTCTCGTCCAATATACCGCAGTGTCTCAAGTCGAAAGTCTTCGACCAGTGTGTGTTGCCAGTGATTACCTACGGATTTGAAACGTGGTCGTTCACTATGGGACTAATTAAGAGGCTCAGAGTCACTCAACGAGCGATGGAGAGGGCAATACTCGGGGTTTCTCTGCGAGATCGCATCAGGAATGACGAGATCCGCAGAAGAACGAAAGTGACTGACATAGCCCGAAGAATCGCCAGGTTGAAGTGGCAGTGGGCTGGCCATATTGCCCGGAGGACCGATGACCGGTGGAGTCGGCGTGTTCTCGAGTGGCGACCACGCACTGGACGGCGCAGCGTGGGAAGGCCCCCCACAAGATGGAGCGACGACCTGGTAAAGGTTGCGGATGTCCAATGGATGCGAACAGCTCACGACCGATCTTTGTGGAACTCTCTGGGGGAGGCCTATGTCCAGCAGTGGACGTCAATTGGCTGATAATGATGATGATGATGATCAGATGATATTGATTCTGACGATGACGAATTTTACTGCGATGGTCTATCAGAAACTTACCTAAGTAAGCCCGATGATGAAATCATGATAGATAATGCGTTTAGATCAAATGTTTGGAGTAACTGACTTCGATGGTGATGAATTGATGATTTAGCACAAATCAATTCACATTTTTTTAACCGAAATATTAAAAATCATTCAAAAAACTACAATGAAACAAAAAAATCTGGAATTCTAAGGCCATTTTTCTCTTAGTCTTCATTGAACAAGGGGAAATAATTTCCCACCAAAAATCACCCCCTTCCACTTACCCCCTCCACTTTTCACATACATTTTCTGAATCCAGGTGCCAAACTTATTTATAAATTGACCTCTGTTTCTCAGTTGCTGAAAAATAATTCTCTGTCCTAATAAGGGTTAAAGAAAAACGACCAAGATCACCTATGTCCGAGCATCAGCCGTGAAAGCTGAGTACGTGGGTTCGATCCCCACCTCGGACATAGGTGATCTTGGTCGTTTTTCTTTGGTATCATCATCATCATCATCATCAGCCAATTGACGTCCACTGCTGAACATAGGCCTCCCCCAGAGAGTTCCACAAAGATCGGTCGTGAGCTGTCCGCATCCATTGGACACCCGTAACCTTTACCAGGTCGTCGCTCCATCTTGTGGGGGGCCTTCCCACGCTGCGCCGTCCAGTGCCGATCCGTTTTCTTTGGTATATGACATTTAATATTTATAATTTATATAGTATTAAGTACATTTTTTTTAATTGGCGCATTTGTAATTATAATGGCTATTATCTTTCTGTTTCATGCTGGTTACACTGCTATTTAAGCTGAAATTTCATCATCATCATCTGCCTATGATAGTCCACTGCTGGACGTAGGCCTCTCCTATTAACTATGCGTATAGACGCATTAGGAGGTAAATGCCCATAATGGCCACGCTGGGTAAGCGGATTGGCGATTGCAGTAATGTGTCCACTATGATGACGCTGCTGCTCATCATGAATCTTTAATCAAATAATGGTCAGTGCACAGATCAGTATAGATTGCTAACGGAGGCATAGAACATGTCGCAGCGTTATGGCCGATAGGCCTTTATAGTGTGACAGATGCGCGCCCTATGAGCTAGTCGCAACTTACCCGCGACTGCAGAATGAGCTCGGACATATCCGCAAAATGCCGAATTGTGCCGTTATTTCTTGTAAAAATAGGAGTGTAAATAAATATTTCAAGGACTATTGAGTCACGTACCACATGACAGTATTGATTTTTTTAGTTATTAGTTGACAAAACCACGTATTTTTACAAATAATATATAACAAGTTGTTATATATTATATATGTCATATATAATATATAACAATATATAATATATGTTATATGTTATATATGTCATAATGATTTTACTTGGGCGTACCAATTGGTTGAACTATTCAGTAACAAATTGTATGTGCGTTTTACATTGACGGCTTAGAATAGCAAGCAAGTTGCAATTTGGTAAGCGACCGTGCAATGTATCCAATTGCTAGCGATATTCACAACCGAACTGTCATTTCTTGGTACCTACGGCCGCTGCGAGCAGGCCGCGAACTAGAGGTACGACTGACCGTTGCGGTTAAAAATAGGGTCGATAAATTGTTGATGTATTTGATTATATTCAATTTTTCTTTCATATTTTGACCTTTGTATCAATATCTTATCTTCATAAAGGTAAAACAATATATATGGATTATATCGCGTAGGTATTATTATTTATTATTCTGAGCTTTTTACAATAACCGTTGTCAAAGGTTGAAATTGTTTTATATAAATATGTGACCATCGCGGAAACGGCTGATAACATTATGTTTATTAAGTGTACAACCGTCTAAATAATTATTTGTTCATTTGATTCCCAGCCACAATTAAGATAAAGTCGTTAATAAATCGCTTTGTTCATATTCAAATATATGTTTATAAAGATTAGATACATCGTCCATTGCGATATTTTAATCTGTACCTATTTATTTCTTATTGAATGATAGATCGATTTTAATGTTTTTCTTAATATTCCGGCCTTATCAAATATCTATGGATAATAATTTATCGACGTAGCCTCCTCTCTAGTGCTGCGTCGTATGATAGCGCTTTAGCCAATCACAGCGTGGCAAAGGCCCGACCTCGGAGACACCGAGACTCATTACAATTTCGCTTCGTTACAAATCTCTCTCTTTCATATATCTATGGGTCAGTGAAATTGAAAATGTTTTTCAATCCCTTAGTCGATTCTTACGACACCCGCAGGAGGAGTTGGGGTGGTGACAAATGTATTCTTACTGCCGTCACCACACGGCAAAGCTGAAACTTAGGTTTATATATTTATTGATTCAGCATTATGTAGATTTTCTCTGAGCTGCAAACGCCGCGCCATAACCACTCGTTACATTTATGCATCCATCGGCATATCGGCCCATGTTCACGAGGCCGCAATCATATTTGGTTGAGCTAATTCCAATCACATACGGATGTCATAAATATTCTATTTCGCGCCAATTACACAGAGTGCCGCAAATATGGCTACGGGCATGAATTTAATGTATTTCCCAGATTAGCCGTGATTGTTTGGCAGAAATTTTACCATGAAAACTAACTACGCCGTAACAACGGATCATATCATTGCATTGTGAAGCTGCGTTTTCATATAGTGTTCTGAGAGAGAATTCGCTTTTTCATGGGCTGACGAACATTTTGCTATGTGAGATCCTGTTTTCATCTGCCCAAGAACGAACGAATGCGCGCTCAGAACACTAAGTGAAAACGCTGTTTGACGTATCAACGTTAAACTAGGTACTCATTCAGATACGAATTGGCTAATTATCCTTGTTGATGATTTAGTGTTATCCGCAACAATAGGCCGGGATATAAATAGATTGACATTGGCCACAAAACAATGAGTTATCAACTAAAACTTACGATGTGTGGTCTGTGAATAATAACGTATGTGGAATAAATAAATATGTGGAAATGGTATCTCGATGCTAGATTATTTGAATTTGTTACTTAGCCTCGTAAGGCCCAACGTCCTATTTTTAGGACAACAAAATGTACTCATAACGGCCCATGACGTCATATTTTTCAAAGAAATATCATCATCATCATCAGCCAATTGCCGTCCACTGCTTGACATAGGCCTACCCCAGAGAGTTCCACAAAGATCGGTCGTGAGCTGTCCGCATTCATTGGACACCCGCAACCTTTACCAGGTCGTCGCTCCATCTTGTGGGGGGCCTTCCCACGATGCGCCGTCCAGTGCGTGGTCGCCACTCGAGAACACGCCGACCCCACCGGTCATCGATCCTCCGGGCAATATGGCCAACCCACTGCCACTTCAACCTGGCGATTCTTCGGGCTATGTCAGTCACTTTCGTTCTTCTGCGGATCTCGTCATTCCTGATGCGATCTCGCAGAGAAACCCCGAGCATTGCCCTCTCCATCGCTCGTTGAGTGACTCTGAGCCTCCTAATGAGTCCCATAGTGAACGACCACGTTTCAGATCCGTAAGTAATCACTGGCAACACACACTGGTCGAAGACTATCGACTTGAGATACTGCGGTATATTGGACGAGAAGATATTGCGTAGTCAAAGAAATAGGAATTTTATTATATAGGTCAGAACTTACATTTTTAGCATAGTACGCCTCCATCACTTCCAACTAGGCTACTAGTTGGAAGTGACTATTATAGGCTCTCGTAGATAGTCTATGAATCTGGAGATTCCGGGTTCAAATCCCGGCGAGTGCGTTATTTGTGTATTTAATTATCACAAATATCTTCGTCGTGGCCCCAAGGCTTGTGAGAGCCTCCTCTCCATTATCAAGCAATTATCCCGTCACTACCGCAAAGCTTGCGCGGCATGACCTGACGACAACTGTGCGACTCACAGTCACCTTTGAGTGCGGTACCGTCAAATCTTGTGTCTTCGCCTAGGATACCTATCCTCGCCTAGTGTGAAAAGTTGAAATTCCCGCCTTATTTTGAGAGCAGACTGTCACGTAGTAAAGTACATGTTTTTCAAAATTGCTATTTAGTAATTTTCTGTGCACCCTACACTACCTTTTACACTTAGGCGAAGATAGGTATCCAAGGCGAAGACATGAGACTCGACGGTACATTATTATGTAAGTATCATCAGTAGTGCTGAGAGTCCGGTACAGTCAACAACACACCTGTGAACACAGGCAAAGTGCCAAAAATAGGTATGTAAACAGAACTTTATTGCCTGGACATAAAGGTGTGTATACATATTTCTGGCACTTTGTCTGTATCCACAGCTGTGTTGTTGATTGTACCTAACGATTTGAAAGTGAAAACTGTTATTATGAAATAACACATATAAATTATAATTTTCACGTGAGACTCATTCATACTATTTCGATTCAAGTGAAAAAAATTTTTTTTTGATGAGGGTATAATTTGGAGCCCGAATGAAACGAGGGCGACAATCACCAGAGTTAAAAAGAAGTTTTTACACGTGTATCGAACGTCTTTTTTCATAACAAGTGCCTTAAAACGAGTAAGTTAACTTTTTCGCACTAGTTACGAAAATTATATTTCACGCTGGTTACTCACGTTTTAAGTCCAAAAATGCTCAAAATGTTTCGCTCTGTACACGAGGAGCTTCTTCAAGAGCCAACCGCCATGGCTGCGCGACGAAGACTTCTCGATCGAGCAGGGCCGCGGCCCGGTGACAAGCAATTTTAGTATAAATTACAATTGTTAAGATAGTATAATAAATTGGTATTGCAATAAAATAGTTTTGACAGACGTAAAGACTTCATTAAGTAAATTACTTTCATAGTTCACTAACAAGGTTAATTATAAAATTAATAGTTGACTAAGTATTGACAAATATATATTATTATCATTCATTAAGTGTCCCAACTCACGATTCTTAGTACTTAGCTTGTTTTGCGAGGATTTCGATTCATAAAAAATATTAAATAGATTTTTAATTATTTTCTTTTTGAATTTCTATTTTTATGAAGTAAATAGGTAGGTATACAAATATTTTATTAATTATATTTCACCTACATACTCAAATTTATCGGTCAAATTTAACTTATAAACCTCATAGTAATTTATTCTTGAAAATGCTGTAACATTTTACAACACAAACATTATAACTAACATAACGATTTGACATAATTTTGATTATAAGAAAGCCATTTTAAAATCAAAAATCGTAAAGTGTCTCCTAGATTGAGGTATATTATTGAAAATCGATTAAATAAAACAGAAAATTATTTCACTTATTGAATTTGGCCTGAAAATATCTTTCGTTCACTACATTTATTAAATTCGAATTAAAACACTAACAGGATTTTTGTTAGTTACTTCAATTTAGTATCACTAAGACATAAACCTATTCATTAACCATATACTCGTATTTCTACATTTACTATCACGTATAATTATTATCATAAATCTTGTGTTTAATTTACAATTTAAATTTTATTTTTAGATAATTCGTTTTTACTAGCCTTCTAAAGTCCCGCACCATTTTTGAAGACCTGGTTTTGAAAAAAAATGCGTAATAAAAAAGTGATAAGGGCTGTTTTTTTGGGTTTTGTAGCCAAAATGTCAAAAACAGAACCCTTATAGTTTCGCCATGTCCGTCTGTCCGTCTGTCCGCAGCATAGCTCATCATCATCATCATCATCATCATCATCATCATCAGCCTATGATAGTCCACTGCTGGACGTAGGCTTCTCCTATTAACTATGCGTATAAACGCATTAGGAGGTAAATGCCCATAATCGCCACGCTGGGCAAGCGGATTGGCGATCACAGGAATGTGTCAACTATGATGACGCTGCTGCCCATCATCAATATTCATCAAATAATGGTCAGTGACACTTCAATCCCTTAGACAACTCTTATGACACCCGCAGGAGGAGTTGGGGTGGTGACAAATGTATTCTTTCTGCTGTCACCACACGGCTAGCATAGCTCAGTGGCAGATTTATACTATCAAATAAATCTGCAATTTGGTACAAGTACACATATTAATCATGCCAACAAAGTGGTACAATAAAAATTAGATTTTTATTTTCGAGTACCTCCCCAACTGGTGAAATGGGGATGATTTATTATTATTTTCTGAATCCTATAGTGAGAAGTATCATTGAAAAGGTTTCTAAAATATAATAAGCGTCTTTATTTCGGAGATGATCGCTCCAGAAAAAAAAATTGTGTGTCCCCCCCTCTAACTTTTAATCCGTACCTAGGTCCAAAAAATATGAAAAAAATCGTGGACTTATAGAATACTTTAAAATAAAACTATTTCGAACCGAATCGGCCCAGCCGTATTTAAATAACTACGGAACCCAACACTGAAGATGCCTGACATGCTCTTGGCCGGTTTTATTCAATCTCCAATTAACAGCGTCTGCCAGATAAATGTTAGCTCTGTGCTTTTTTGACTGATGACTTGAGAATAAAACAGTGATAATTTTAACGAGGTAGCGATTATTTTTGTCTAGAAATTGAAAAATCAGGCCTAAAATGAGCAAATGCGTAACAAAACGTTACCGGATTCTTAAATTGGAATATGAATAACTTCACTCACAAAAATTCATGAAAACTTGTCACAAAGCACGGCAGGCAATGCGAGCTCTGCCAACGTGCCAACTGCATTGTTGCTGAGTACAGACAATTTCGGGCCATACTCGTATTGTTGTTTCTGCCTCTTATCTTTTTTAGCTCGTGTGCACACAGCGTAACATTGATGTGGTTCGTGAATGAAAACTACTGTTTCATCTTATAGTTGTATTATGTACATGACAAACAGTTAATGAATTTAGCTTTGGGTAGGTATCACTGTAATGTTTATTTGCAAGAACATACGATACTTATGCTATTGTTTATTGCATAATTAATATGATAAGTTTAGTAGTACCTAGTCGATGAATAAATTTAATAATGTGCCGTATTTTAGAGATAAATTACAAAAATGGGCATCATACTCAAAATGATAGGTATAGTTCGGGAAATATTATTTGACCGACTCTTATCTTACTTACGACCTTTTTTTGCATCATTAACAAAAGAAAAGTGCTATACTGCTGATTGTCTAGTAAGTGTTAACGCCAAACAAAAGGTCGTAAGTAAGATAACAGTCGGTCAAATAATATTTCCCGAACTATACCTACATTATTTTTCTTATAACTAGAAAGACTAAGAAGACTCTAATGCCATAGGAAATAATTCATGTGATGTACTTATTCGATATTTAATACAAAGCCTGGTCCTGGTCTCTGTTCTTGGTTACCTTATTATACGAAGTAAGAATCTTGATGAGGATAGGGCGTACTCATCGATAAAAGTTATGTCGATCTCTCGTTCTTGCTAGAAAAACATCTAGGTGTAATTATTATGTGTGAAAAACTACCACGTTCCTTGGGTACTATACTAATCGTCATTAAATTACACGAATATACGCCCGAATGGAATACACACCGTTGTTACTTTTTATCAGACCAAGTAAAAATGTTATATGTAAAAGAAAACTGAATATTTGAAAACAATTATTATTCTCCTCGATTGGTCAGGCTTTGACATTTGACCTCACATTGTTTTATATTGAGCATTCCTACGTTTCTAGTTTACAAAACAAAAATATCGTATTAAAAAAATAACTATATAACAACAGCAAAAGTTTACTTATTTCCAGTTTCATTTTGCCGTTTGGCAATGTTCGCGGTTGTGTAAATAAACTAGGTCATACACTAAATACATTAAAATAACTTCGGTATAATAATTAAATCATGATATGGAAGCAATTGTATTCGCTTTTATTTTATTTAAATGGTAAGTGACTAAAATAATAATTTTGAATAGGTAACAGTAGGATAGGTAAAATTAAAAAAAAACCGTAATCATAATTTCCCAATTTCTGGAAAAGAAATCATTCAACCTATCAGTTCGGGAGTTATTTGCAATGGTAGCTGTGTTGAGATTCCAAATCCTAATCCTCTTATTCATAAAGGCCTTCTAACTTAGCTGGTAAGTATTATTTTGTCACTTCCGGTCTTATCAGTATGTCTGCACTGTTTTCCTGAGTCACTAATAAGCACTCACATACCGTATACAAAAGCAACTATTAGTGATATCTACTGAGCAGTGGTCGGGATTCTGGTGGCATTTTTGGGCCATCGTAGGGACTTCTCATTTATCGACTACTGATATTCATTATCGACTACTGATATTCATATTTATATTCATGAATTATAGGAAAAGATTAAAAGTAGTGTTTTTTTACGGTTCCTTAGCCAAAATGGCAAAAACGGAACCCTTATAGATTCGTCATGTCCGTCTGTCCGTCTGTCACAGCCGATTTACTCGGAAACTATAAATGCTACAGTAACGAAATTTGGTAAGGATATGTGTTGTATGAACCGCTACAGGATTATGATACTAAATTGAAAAAAAAGCCATTGGGGTGGGGGCCCTCCATACATGTAACTGAGGGATAGAAATTTTTTTTCAGTTGTATATAAGCGTGTGTGGTATTAATAGAAAGGTTTTTGAAAATGATATGTAGGTCTATAAATCTCATTTTTATTTAAGCAAATCTTTTTCGAGATATCAGCTCTCAAATTCTTAAAAATGTGTCTCCCCCTCTATTTTTTAAACTACGCTATATAAAATTAAAAAAAAAATATATGTTATGCACATTAATAATCTCTATCAACGATTTTTGGTTTGATTCAATTATCTCCTATAGTTTTTGAGGTAGGTTGATTTAACTGTATTTTTTAAATAATAAATTGATAATGGTACGGAACCCTTCGCGCGCGAGTCCGACTCGCACTTGGCCGGTTTCTTTCATCTACAAATGGATCTATTCGAACCGATGCAAATATAGTTAATTGCGATGTTAACTAATTGCCGTAGCGAACGTGTTAATTGGTAAACTTCTGGATACCAGTTCTAACTCTTCCACGAATAAAAAATATCTGTCATATGAATCCTTGTTTTATAAGTATGCTTATAGTATTTATAGTGATAATTTTATCTTACGGATATATTTGAGTTCATAAGCCTTACTTGTATCTAGGGTAAGAACGGGGATAACTATGTAAGTCCTAAACTTTTCTCACTTCTAACCGTATAACCACATGTTTACAATCAGCATGCATTAGACAGAAATACACATTACACACAATTGTAATTCATATAGAATATGAAATACTTAAAAAAACATAAACTGAATACTACCGGTTCTAAAAAGCGTAACACCGTCAAAACCGTACCAATTGTATTTCATGATCATGAATAACTACGGTACGCAAAGAAAATATTACATAATTATTAATTTATTTACATTCAAAATTCTTCAGTGTGGCGAGGAGAGGCAGTACGGGTGGACGAGGTGAACTGCGGCGTTGACGACACAGAAACAGTAGAAGGTGCTGTACTGAATCGCGAGTATCCTTGGCTCGGCGTGCTGTTCTACTCGCTATGTGAGTACCAATTTTAAAAGGGTGTGATTCGACATACGAAATAAATACTACGATCGTCTGAAATCGAAATTTTTCGGCAGTGCCTCTGTCATTTCGGTGACATCGTGATAGGTTTAAAATCTTATTTAGAAGTCCTCTGTAGGTCTAAGTACTGAAGACAAAGATGCCTTAAAGATTGCGTATTACTCGAGTAATTTGACTCCAGAATCCGCTTAGACTGTGTGGATTTGGCCTCAGCCGTGGGTTTGAAATCGTTCGCAGACTTTTGTCAACTCAGTATTTTTTTGAAAATTCAGTTTAAATTTTTTTTAATAAGTTTTTATTTGGTAGGTCCTACTACAACTACTTGGAACTAATACTTCTAAAAATCGGACTCATTTCTAAAAAAACCGACCAAGGGCATGTCGGGCTATGCTAAGTGTAAGGTTCCGATGTTATTCAAAAACAGCTAGACTGGCTGATTATGTTTGAAAAAATTTCATTTTCTCAAACTTGCTACGGAATGTTGATGTTACTTACTTTACATAAATTAAGCCCGAAAATACTATATATCCGGTGTTATATGCTAAGATGATATGTAAAGAGATTTCATGTATTTATTTCACAACTAGGACTGCAAACAAACTGTCTTTTGTTTTGAAACGTCAAATTGTGACACTAGGTCTTGACATTCAGCCACAGAAAAAAAAAATAACCTAAGAACTAATCCATACCAACAGGTAAAAGGATACCTCAAACAGATTTAAAAAAAAGTTAGGCGCGAATGTTTTTTTTAATGTTGTACGATACTGTACTATTGGTTTATTTACAAATCAAATACCTGGTATGGTTCGGCGAAATCAGTTCGTTTTATTTCATGGCAAGTTTGAGAAAAGCACTATACAAATCTCGGCGAGAAACAGGGTTACAGGCCGCGTATTCCTATCTGGCCTCAGTTCCTTCGGCCAGATATATCTACTTGGCCTGTAACCCTTCGTTTCCCGTCCTCTATAGTAATGTACTATTAAAGTATTCTTGAAGCCTAATAATTGTTATTTTTTCTCATATTTTTAGAATCCATGGGTCAAAAATTTGAGACACAATTCAATCTGGATATTACTGTATGTTAAGTAGTTTAAAGTTTACTTAGGAAAATCCGTGTTTAAAATAATTACTTGTACTAGAAATAATAAAGTTAATACAGTTACTGTCGCTCTTTTTGTTTGGAACAAGATATCAAGTAAAATAATACGTTTGATAAAAATGACATTCAATCGGACTCTATTTTAGCGGCATTTCAATGGGCTGTTTGTTTCGTTATTGTGAGGCAGATATCCAAAATAACAATAGAATCTCAATTTATGAGTACCTAACATTTTGTTTTAGACGGCGGGCTTGGTGAGACGCGCTCCGTTACATCAGTGGTGCTCATACACGCAGAGTTTGTTATCGCCAACTCTGCAGACATTGGTCCCATGCCCAAGAGGTCCTTCAGGTGACTACACAAAATAAGCGTATTTAGACGAGACTAACTGAGCGTGGAGCGAGGTGTGCGAAGTGGCGTTCAGGTTACACAAGTCATGTATGTGCCACGAAAGGCCTGAATGCATGCTGCACACTGTTCAAATTTCTTTGACGCCCGATGCAGTTGCAACACGGCTGCACGCCTAACCAATCGGGCTGCTGACCATTCGCCACTCAAGTTAACTTAAAGACAGTAATTAGTAGCCTTGTTTACAATTAACTAGCAACGAAACTGCTTGAAACGAATACTGGCCGTTCTGCAAACTATTAGTACAATGGATTATGTAATTTAACAGAGATAAAGCGCGAGTGCTGCTGGGCGAAGGATGGGAGCGCGAAGGGCGGCGCGTGCGCAACTATGTCGTTCATCCCGAGTACGGTGAAACCATAAACAGTATTGCCATCGTGCATCTGAGGCAACCTGTGAGAAACCGTGAGAAAAACTTTACTGATTAAGCTCTTAGCTTCTGTATCTCCTACTTCCTACGGGTTGTCTGGAATAGGTCGCTAACAGTGATGAGACCTCCTGTTTCAACTTTTATGTACTTCGTTATGTATTAATGAATTTATGTGAGTATTGAGATGCTTTAAATGATGTATTATTATATAAGTACATATTAAGAACTTCGCACCTACAGAAAGTGTGAGGGTTAATTTTTTTGTCAATTGCCCGAAAATTAAATTGCGGCTTTGAACATTAACCTGATGTTCTTAGCTGATTGTAGTAATTTTCTGTCACTACTGAATTTCCAGTACTCATCGTACAGCTTCTTTGAAACCTCTTCCAAACTATCTTTTGTTCCAAACTACGTATACCTTAAAACATCATTGACTTATGCATAATTATCTTTACTTGTTTCTGCCGCTGATTTCGCTTCATATATGCCAAAAAGACTAAGAATTGTATCGTACTAAATAATTGTTTAAAGATCAGCAGAACGTGAAATCGTGCATAGAGAACTTTAAAAAGAACTTGGAAATATTTATTTGTTACCCCTTGGAATGACTTGTATAGAAAGTAAATACTGAAATCGCAGTAGCATAAAAAAAATATCGAAGTTAGGTAATTTAGGTTTTAAGACATCTTAATAGTTAACTTCTAATGCCAAAAATTATAGCTTTTTGTCAGCCTCTGTAGCCTAGTTGGTAGTGACTCTGCCTACGAAGCTGGAGGTTCCGGGTTCGAATCCCGGCGAGGGCATTCTTTGTGTATTTATTTATCACAAATGTTTGTTCCTTGGTCATGGCTGTGTATGTATCTAAGTATCTATACGTATCTATCTATTATATATATCGTCGCCTGGTACCCACAACACAAGCCTTAATTGAGCTTACCGTGGGACTAGGTTGATTTGTGTAAGATGTCCCAAGATATTTATTTATTTATTTATTATTTATAGCTATTTAACTAGTACCAACCCGTTTTTATATCGGTGCACCATTTAGTGATTGCTATTCATATTTTATGTTAAGACAAGTTTAGTATTAAAAAGCATGTGTCTGTTTAGATCTGTTTCAGAAAGTAGCAATAAATAGTTTATGCACCAATAACGCTCTTTTACATATTTTATAAAGACCCTGCATTACACGTTAAAGGAAAAGTTATCGCGTACCTTTTTGACTTTATTTTCATAATTAGAAGAGGAACGTGCATCGCTTTCCTTGAATGCAGTAGTTCGTAGTTTAAGCACAAAAGTAGAAATTAATTACGTATCGATAATGGTAACTAACATCTAAGTCTTATACATAGGTAAAGACGAATATCTCCGTCTTTTACCTAGGTTTTGTTTATGTTGCTTACCCTTTTCTTTATTTTTCAGTCAAAATAATTAATCCCGTATGTCCGCCACCACAGCGAATTCGTTATCCAAAATTTTGGGTTGTTAAGTTTGATGACAGTAAGTACGTAATGTGTGTTTCATATTAGTCTTAGTTCCCGTTTTAAACATTAAAATAATTAAAGTGATCATCGTAGTGACGACATTAAATTTCACGTAATCGTATCACCCAACACTATATTAATTCGTCCCAAAACATACTACATACACTACTAACATATTGAATTCTGTTTTTATTTTGGGACGATGAGTATAATATAAATCAATAATTACTGACCGAAGAGCTGGCGACTTCCTCGCACAACGCATCAGTATTGCGATACAGCGAGGAAATGCCGCCAGCATCCTCGGTACAATGCCACAAGGGCCAATCTTAGATATAGGTTAGATTAAGTAGATTAGTTAGATTTAATCTATGTACATAAATTGTAATTTTGAAAATAAATATATTAAAAAAAATAATTACTTATTAATGAAATACAACTAAGGTCTAAAAATTAGTAATTTGATCTATTAGTCCTAACAGTACATGACAACATCATTTTCAGATTTAGATAGGCTACAAAAGCGAGTGTTACCAGTGACTGAAGTGCCTGCTGACTTGTGTCGTGAATTTTATGTCAACAAGAGCGTGAGTTCAATTTTAAAGCACTTATCTCGAGAACATAGACCAGCCTATTTATCTCAGTCCATTGCTGGATAAGCCTTTCCACTACCGATGCGTAAACGCAGTAAATTCATAGTCACAGAGGCTTCAATCTCTTAGGCGACTCTTACGACACCCACCGGAATAAAATGTATTGCCGAACCCTAGCGGCAGCTATCAGTACAGTACCTACAGCATTTTATACATATACCAATCGTTTGTGGAATCTTTAAATTTTTTTTCTAAGAGTGCGTGATTATGGAATAATCCAAGTTTTTAGGTTTGTTTACAATTTTTTAGATTCTACTTACGATTGGTTATATAGTTTCATTGTGAATTGGTAATTAATAATAAAAATGCGGCTAACCGTAACTGTACGGTTCAAGCTTCCGTTTGATTCTTTTTTTAATTATTTGTTTCAGTTATACGAGGCTAGGAGACGGCCATCTTTTGTGAAATGTATGGTTTCTTTGGCAGAGCGTTCGCCATGTGTGTGGGGCGCGGGCGCCGCATTGGCCACACGCGATGTGTGGGGCCGGTGGCAATTGGTACAATTAAAAAACATCCCAAGTTATTAAGGCTGTTATTTACACACACTTAAACGAGCCGATTATGGATGTATAAAAGTTGGAGTGTTTTTGTCCAGCACTCCAACTTTTTCCCCCGAATCGCCCCGGATCCGGTTTGTTCAATTGTGAGCCATAAGCGCGGGGGAATACTTTCGTCGATCTCGCCCTCTTTATCACTTTGCTTGCTATGTATGAGTAGCTGTATATAAATTTACGTCCCGTGAAAAGGAAAGATGCCAATTTTTTTTATTATTATGGACTGGTTATTCCCGAAAGCATTGACTTCAAAAAAAAACCATTTTAACGATGAGTGTAGTATATAGATTATTTTATTTTGCTGTAGGATTACAGTCTTTCCGATGTATGCTCAGTTGGGGTTAGGTGTGTACGGACCAGGCTGCGGTGCGCCGGCGCGCTTCCTCGACATGCTGCGCTACTACCCCTGGATCGAAGACTCTCTCGACAAGTTCCAGCGCATCACCGTCTCGCAGATCCACAAGCACAAATACGTGTTACGTAGTACGTATATATCATACGCGTATCATACCCTGATAATTATCAAAGTTAAGTACGAGCCACACCAAATGCGTGTGCTGCAGTGCTGCACATGCGCGTATGCGAGGCGGGCGCGTTGTAGCTTATGTGAATGTCATATCAGATGGCACACCGCTTGCGTGGTGGTTTGGCCTTTAATGACGGCTGACTGGTGGTAAGGTATACTCGGCTAAGATCGGACCTAATGTAAGATCGGATGACCGCAATAACTACTAAAATAGAACTATTTTTTCCTCACTGGTTATATTATGCATGACGCCATTTCACCCCACCCCGCCCCTCTCGCTAGTATGCAGCAACCGCTCAGCCGCATCAGTCATGAGCTACGAACGTTTTTAAAAAAAGTGAATTTTTTGAGAATTTTTGGAGATCCGATCTTTAACAGAACCTATGCACCTTTATGCAAGACAGCTATGCACCTTTTTCTCCTTACTTTAGAATTGAAATTAGATACTAGTCCGATCTTAAGCCAAGAAGGGTAGGTTAGGTTGGGTGTCTTAAAAAAAATTAGTGCAAGTTTGAGTGTCGATTACTCCTAAGGTACTCGGTTGAGCGGCATCAAGTAAATTTAAATTGAAAGCTTGGTTTCTTTTTTATCACGCACATTACACATCTGCAGGTGAAAGTTATTGAGAATAATTTATGATTTTTTTTAACATCCTTTCAACTCACCAAAAAATAGTCCGGTCTTACCCGGGTGTACCTTACCTACTTTATTTACTCCAACCAGTTTATCATTTGACATCACTTGATGCGGCTAGTGGTCTTTCTTAGGGTGCAAATTAAAAAATATGTATTTGATGCGATTAAGATAAGATACAAAGGTATAATCTGATTTCATAGGTTCCATTAGGCTAGGATTTGTAAAGTAATATTAGTAATATTTACTTTCCAGGTGGCTCACTATTCGGATCGCTGATGCGTTATGGGGATTGCGATGATTACGAGAAGCGGAACCTCATATATCGTGACTACGTGCAACTATATGCAGACAACACTAATCTCAAAAGCCTCACATACAACGTATTATTGTAACGCCTAAACAGATTGGGCTTTTTATCAGTTTTATTCAGATTTGTTGAGAATTTAAACAATCCAATTCTAACATATTTACTTAACAACACAATGAATTTTTTTGCAATCTAATGCCAAGCCGTATACTGCCATAATTATAGTGGTAATGAATCCTCAAGAAACCAGATTGAAAACTAAGACCTATTTACTACACTAAGATCAAGTATAACAATTCAAAATTTGGTTTTAAACAAGAGTAAGGATCACGATTAAAATAAAATACTGGCCGATTCAAACACAAATCGAAACTGTCAGTGAACTTACTCTCCTTATTGTTATTGAATTGGACCTCGTGACACCCTATGTCATATACAGTGTGTGGCCTACAACCGGGGTGAAAATTTAAACGGTGCATTAATAAGCTGATCAACAATCATTTCCACATATTGTAATTAAAAAAAAAAATTTTTTTGTAATCTTTTGTTCATGTATTTTTCATTATTATGGGTTCATTTACTTGAATTAAAAGTTATCAATAACTTATCATTTTTGAATCATTGAAAAATGTACATTTTTTTTAAACCGTATCAAATTAGTGTAAAAATGCAAACAAAATTATTGTTATGACTTCCTACCTGGTATACTATCAAGATGTCTTGCGACTGACAAGCTACGACATCGTGATGCCAAGATCCAGTACTAAAGGTCCATAGCTTTGAATGACAATATCTCCGAACTTAACCACTTTGAAACACCGGGACCTTTACAGGATTATTGCTGATAGTCTAAGGAGTCACTCATTTCATTTTTCTCCCGTGTTAAAGACCACACACTGTATATATTACATAACATTTAGACTTTATAGATATAGTGTCAAAGTTAAAATTCGGTTGAAGTAAGTGACGTCACCAGGTGGCTTATGATGGTTCCGTTTTATCTAGTTATCGTGCTACGCATCACTTTCGCACTTACATACTTGTTAGAACCTGACGGCAACAACGACAAACGATTAAACACGGTACCATCATAAGCCTAACTGGCCTCAGGAGGTTAAGTAATAAAGTGACGTCTACAAAGCCGGTGGACATTGGTTCGGATCCCGAAAAAGAAGTCTATTTTGTGATCCTAGTTTTAGCTTTTTATGTGTACCTAAGTAAATACATAGGTATATATAAACAGCTAAAATAGGTTAGGTTAAGTAAAATTAGTTAGATTTAATCTATGTACATAAATTGTAGTTTTGAAAATAAATAAAAAAAAAGCTAAAATACAATTATATCTATATAATATAAGCATATAATTTTTATAAATTTTTATCAATTTTAGGAATTATTTATTTCATAAAATAAGTATTTACTTATCCATTTGTATACGTACATATTGTAAGTTTTTCTTGTATTCATTTACCATTTTATATCTTGGAAATTTATTTTATAACGTCCCTTGTTATGCTTTGATCATTGGCCAGGTTTGCCATTTTTTAAAGATGTAGTGATCAGGGGGGGCTACCATGATCTATTAAAAGTGACTCAGTTTAGGTTCTGCTTGTCAGTTCTTGACAGTTATTCTATGCGTGATTCAGTATGCTTAGCACATGGGCGCGACAGTATCTCGCTGCGAGATAGTCTATCCGTCCCTCTTTTGTTAATATAGCTAGCGAAGGACGGGAATACTATCTCGCGTCGACATACTGTCGTCTGTCGCACCAATCATGTGCTAAGCCAGCAGATTAGGTCCTAAACTGAACCGAATTAGTAGATCGTGGTAGCCCCCTTGTAAATCTTACGAAGAGTCGCTGTGAATTTAATAATAATTGCCTTCAACAGATGACGATATTTGACTCGGTGCAATACACATGTATGATTTTCGAGTTGAGGCATGCGTCCGCGTCGAGCGAGATGGGCGTGAACCACTTCTGCCCACGTCGCACCGGCGGAGCTGCTTGTTACGCTTACAAGGGTAGATATAACTTTTTAACAACTTCATGCGCATATAGATGTATCGGGTGAAGTTCAAACAAGTACCAATACAAGATCAACAAGTACCAATCTTCCCCCAACTCTCAGCTCTTATATATAAGGTAAGATGGTTGACACTGGATCACTCTAATTTTCAGAGGCCATATCTCAGAAAATGTTTGAGCTATATAATGTTTCGTCTTTTGTTTTTGAGATCATGGTAAAATGTGAAAATGTGAAAAGCTACGAGAATTTTATGATTTCGAGGTACACGACTAACAATCGCAACCCACTGTCAACCATCTTACCCTATACAATACCAGATAAGTAGATCACCAATTCAAATTGTAGCATCAGTGTGTAATCAGTACCTATTTTTCTCTTCTTGAACGGTTCTTAAATCAAGTTTTACATACCTATGTATTATACATTATCTCATACAATTATTGTATGATATTATTAAGTTTATTGTCTGTTTGTCCTGGAGTCATCGTCAACTAATACGTCTGCGATGATATCATGAATTCAAAACAATTGAATATAAAATCTACATACAGCGTGATTTTTTATTCACTGTTAAAATTTTAGAGGGTTAATTTTGAGGTCATATTGATGAACTTTTAATATAGGATCGACATCCGATTCGAGAAAAAAAATCTGATATTCCATAAATTTGCGCCTACTACTATCTCTCAGGGTTGGTACGAAACATCAGATTTCCTTTTCTCGAATCCCATAGTAAAAGATCATCAATATGACCTCAGAATTAAACCCCTAAAGTTTGCCCGGTGAATAAAAAATAATTCTGTGTATAATAATAAACGAGTAGGTATATATTATAGTATTGTTTATTCTAATGTCACACACAGGAAGGATGGTCGGGTGTACCAAATCGCCAGTCATTATCAAATTGTGCGCTACATTTTTTTTTTGGAATTTACAAACAAATTTGCTAAGCGATATTGATCAGTCTGCTAAGTGTGGTTGGTGCTACTCGCCCTTATCGTGTGTTGTGAATATCTTAGTAAATAATAACCCGTTACTCAAAACTAAGAATTTAATACCTTCGCCACGCCAATCTAATCAAACGTTATGGTCCTCGTGATAACAGGTACTCGGTTCGACATATCTTTGAATGTGATATTCACGGAAAAGTGCATTCTGAGCATCCAGGCATACGGCCTCCATATCAACATGAGTTTACTCGACACCCAATTGTGGAAGTTGGAGGAAGGCACATACTACGAAGACT
Organism: Thaumatotibia leucotreta; assembly: GCA_025490895.1. NCBI lineage: Eukaryota > Metazoa > Arthropoda > Insecta > Lepidoptera > Tortricidae > Thaumatotibia > Thaumatotibia leucotreta. The sequence continues at coordinate 5,606 of JALPQI010009879.1, read as the reverse complement.
TCAGGTATATTTATGTTGCTTTAATGTTTAGTTGGAACGATTTTCATACAAATAAAAATGTGGTCCAAAATCCATTGAACAATAATACCAAATACATAATATAATACACGAATACGCGGTATAAAAAAGAAGAGGAGAGAGGAGAAAGGAGAGCGCACGGTCCGAGGCGCAGTGGCTGTCGCAAGCTTTTGCTAAAAAAGCGGTGTACACCTCTTCACAATCCTGAGCCGCCTACACTAATGTTGCACCTGCCTATGTCTTGTGACGGCATTTGCAGGGGCCCATTTAATTGGTGACGAGTCACCGCCTGCTTCGACAACATAATCTGATCACATTGTTATGGCACTGCATCCAAAAAAATGTGCCCTGGCATTTTTTTCCACATATCGCATCACTCTTTTCCATTTAATTTTCAAAAGCCTTTATACGCCTGCCGAGACAAGTCCACGGTTATCTATTGCTGTGTCCATAAATGAGTTAAAGCAGGTGTACAACACAGCAAATTTCTCAAAAGCCATGCTACGTGTTGGGTGGATCCATATCTCCACGAGAGAGCCTATCAAAAGACCTGGCTTTATAGACCCCTGAAACAAAAATATACAAATGAAAATTTAACCGCACAGCAAACTGTTGGGCAGTAACGACTCTATGGCCCCGCGTTTTCCTGAGTCAGCCAGGGTCTCCGGCATGTCGTCGATCGGAGTAGAACGCCCTAGGGACCACTGGAACTCTCAGCTCTGGCTTCCTTTAATTAGCCGACCAGAGAAGAGTCTTCAGAGCTACAGGCTCCAGGCGTGGAAGTGTAAATTTGCATAAGTCGCGTTGGTGCAGTGGCTGTCACAAACCACTGCAACGAAAGCGGTGTACACCTCTCTACACTCTTGAGCCACCAACACCGGTGTTGCCCCCAGCTGTCTCTTGCGACGGCCTATACACGGCCCGTATAGTCGGCGGCAAATCACCGCCTGCCTCGATAACAAATGTGATAGGCCCTGTCTTTACCTATCCAACCTTCATTACCGTAGCCCATCATTAGTTCTCATTTAATTTTAAAAAGCCTCTTGACAGCTGCTGGGTCTGGTTTATGGATATCTGAACCCATGGCAGGTATACTTGTATACAGTTACAGTTGTAAGTTGTGAAACACAGCTAATTTCTCCAAAGGTGCTCTATGTATAGGATCACCCTACCAAAAGACTGGGATTCAAAGGCCTGTGATTCCAAAGGAGATACAAATAATAATATCATTTTCTCAAACATGCAATTAAATATTATTTTGGAAGCCTAGGCCGGCAAAGTGCTTTTTTTAATTCCATTCCACATAAATTTGTGGCACAAGCATCATGACATTCTGCCACTATGCAATAAAATTGATGTTTTTGTTGTTCATTTCATTGTATGTTTGAGTAAAGCACTATACATACCTCGACCCGGTATCTAGAGTAATGTACTATTGTGCCTGTATATCCCACTGCTGGGCACAGGACTCGTCTCATATATGAAAGAGATTGGGCTGTTGTCCCTACGCTGACCCAAAGTAGGTTGGGAACTGCACATATACCTTTGAATTTTTCGTAGATACATACTTATGTGGAAGTTTCCTTACAATGTTTTCCTTTACCGAAAGCTAATGGTAAATATCACCACATATTCTGTACATAAGTTTCGAAAAAACACATTGGTACGAGACAGGATTTAAACTCAGGACCTGCAGATTGAAAGTCAAATGCCTTAATCACTGGCTCATTGCCGCCTCTTGCACATTTCATTGTTACACATAAAAACATACTAGATTTCTTTGAATTTGGTACTGAATAACAAAAAAATGTGGACTTCATAGCGTATCAATTACATGTATTGTAAACTTTTCTGTACTTGTTTTATATATAGTAATGTGTGATTTTTAGTCTTATCTTAGATGCATTTCAAGTTTACCCATGTACTTTGTTTAGTTTGGCACATACGGAATACCGTGGCCCTACGTATATGACGCAATATGGATTCGAGCCATTGGACGAGCAGATGTGGATCCCAGACTACGACGTCTATTCTACTACGCCGTTTGTAATACCGGAGCATATTACGCCACGCTATTCTCAGGTGGCTGACGGTAAGTAGTAGCGTTAATTAAAATATCAGGAAACCAATTTTTTTTAAGAAACATATATATATTTTATATGTCGATAAAAAAGAATATAATGTAATCATCAACAACGTGTCATCATCAAAGCAGAAAATTTACTTTTATTTTAACTTGACAATCATCTTGAAATTGAAAAGACAAAAAACAAGTAAAAAGCTTCTAGGAAATAGGCCCCAGAAGGTATTTTACTTCATTTCTATTATACAGGGTGTTTGGTTAGCGGTGTCGGAGCTTTTAAGGGCTTAAACTACAATCAATTTCATCGATAAATTACCATACATTTTTTTTTTGTGCCATCGATAATTAAATGGCGGCCATTTTAAAAATTCAAACAGACGAATACGGGCGCACGTGATATTTCTGGAATTATACGTTTGTTATTGGTCCTATCCTTGCAAAAAAAAATTGTTAGAGAGCTCATTAGATAAGAAAACTAATTAAGCTAAACATTTGACTCAAATATTTTAACAACAAGGCAAAAAAAAATTGGTTAAATTAAAAATAGTAAGAAAATCACCTTAATTTTTCAATTAATTTAATTTTGCATGAAAAGTAGATTAGTAAGATACTTTTTTTGTGTTGTTATTTGTTAGTACAGGATGTAAGCTAAAATACAACACCATAATTACAGTTATACCTTAAGTACTTTAGGAATTAGAAGTGCTCAAACATGCACTGGATGGATGGAAGGCGGCCACTTCACTAGTCAGTACGCTGCTGACATTCATTTGTTTATGGATTTTTCAGCGGGAACGCTAAATGCAGCTGTTTTGGTGTATGTTTGAGCACTTGTAATTCCTAAAGTACTTAGGTATAACTGTTATTATGGTGTTATTTTTTAGCTAACATACTGTACTAATAAATAACAAAACCAAAAACCTATCTTAACGATCTAGTGCCTTGTTGTTCAAATAGTTGAGTCAAATGATTAGTTTGCTTATCTAATGAGCTCTCTGACGAGATTTTTTTTGCAGGGATAGGGCGGATAGCAAACGTTTAATTCCAGAAATATCACGTGCGCCCGTATTCGTCTGTTTGAAATTTTAAAATGGCCGCCAAATAATTATCGTTGGCACAAAAAATAAATTGTATGGTAATTTATCGATAAAATAGATTGTAGTTTAAGCCCTTAAAAGCTCCGAGACCGCTAACCAAACATCCTGTATATTAATTTTATCGTCGTACGGCTTATTTAATTTGTTTTGTTACAGATAAACAAGTAATAGACAGATATGAATACTACACAACAACGACAACAACAACAACAAAGCCAACGCGTAAATTGAAAAAATTCGAAAAGAAGACGCCGTGGAGACGTCCATGTAAGTTAAACAACATTGGTCATTATCAATAAAAAAGACAATTACTGTGTAACATTGAGATCGTGATTTAAATAGTAACAAATTAAAAAGGTGATCAATTTTTCTTATGGAACCAATATACCAGCAGGCCTAACTAACAGTAGCATTAAATTTTTCATCACACTTGCTTTCTAAGCGTGCCATTGCTTGCACGTATCGCGGGAGTAAGTGTGATGGATGACTGATGATTTTCTAAAAATATATATTTTGTAGTCATGTCATCATAAAAATATTACAACTTCACTTTCCTATGAATTATAATAATAAGAATTGTGAGCAGTTGGGAAGTAACGACCCCACGGACCCGAGTGCTCCCGAGAGTCGGTCAGGGTCCCCGCCTCTGGCGTGTCTTCATCGGTAGGGTGGTTCATTTTTCAAAATTGTTATATTTTCTCTGACTTTGCTCACGCCCTAAGTTTCTCTGATATAAAAATGATATATTTAAAAATTTTATTGAGATTGGATAACGTTTAGTGGTTGCACACTTTTGAAAGTGGAGCCAAAGCCCATACATTACGAAAAAAAATACTTTGTTATAAATTCATAAAAAATAATGAATCAACACTAAAATTACTTGGGAAAGTAGATTCTGTCGTCAAATATTAAAAAAATGATTTTACTTTTTAAGCACGGGTGTGAATTTACTATAACCTTAATAAGGTATTCTTTATAAAGTAACCTAGATCCCGGTTTTTTACTTAATTTTAGGCCATAATTGGATGTTTACATATAGTACACTAATCTTTTATAGTTAATTAGGGGTGGGAATTAGGTTTTCATAAAAGTGCTCTATAAATATTTTATGGAATTTATACCTACTTCCAAAGAATAAGTTCTCATTTTTAATATTTGACATAAAATTCGACTTTTCCATTATTTTTTAATGTTGGTTCATTATATTTGATTAATTTATAACACAGTATTTTTTTTCATAATGTATGGGGCTTTGGCCTTACTTTCAAAAGTGTGCAACCTTTAAACGTTATCCAATCTCAATAAAATTTTATATATATCATTTTTATATCAGAGAAACTTGGGGCGCGAGCAAAGTCAGGGAAAATATCACAATTTTTTTTTGACCATACAAAAGTGAAACACCCTATTCATCGGTCGGAGTGAAATCCTAAGGCCTTGGTCGTACTGCACACGCCGCACGCAGCCGACAACGTTCCGTCGCACGCAGCGGGTGAATGGTGTGTTCGAGAATGCTCGGGAGTGGTCGTTTTCGCCCGCTGCGTGCGGCGTCCCCCCGCCATACATCATTCAGATGCTGCGTCCGACAGGACGTTGTCGGTAGCGTGCGGCGTGTGCAGTACGACCGTGGCCTAAGGGGACCCGTAGGACTCTCGGCTCTGGCTTGCCTTAATTAGCTGTCCAGAGAGGAGTCGTCAGAGGTATAAGCTACACCCGGCTAAGATCGGATCTAATGTAAGATCGGATGACCGCAATAACTACTAAAATAGTTGTATTGTTTCCTCACTGGCTATATTATGCATGTCGCCATTTCACCCCGCCCCCTCTCGCTAATATGCAGCAACCACTCAGCTGCATCAGTCGTCAGCTACGAACGTTTAAAAAAAATAATTTTTCGAGAATTTTTGGAGATCCGAGAAGAGAAAGCTTGACTTCTTTTTTATCACGTACATCACACATCTGCAGGTAAAAGTTAGTGAGTAAATTTATGATTTTTTTTGTATCATCCTTTCAACTCACCGAAAAATAGTTCGGTCTTACCCGGGTGTACCTACCTTATAGCTCTAAAAATGAGAATATTTTTAGGGTTCCGTTGTGAATTAGGATCAAATCACTACACTAAAACTGAAATCTTGGGTTGCTAGCATAATTATGTAGTGCGTAACTAACTATTAAATCTGTCTTCTTGTGGCGGGCAAAAAGAGACGTGTAGGCGCGAGAAAGCCAATAATTATAGGTATCTACTGTTTGGTTTGGTGTTTAAAAAAGGTCAACAATCTTGCAGTATCTTTTTATTGAAAACTACGAGTAGAAAATAAGTTTTAGCAAATATACATAAGATAACAAGGAAATACAGTGATTTACATTGTTTTTGATTCATTAAGTACCTTGTTTGGATTTTTATCCAC